>OZ010736.1:107247914-107485483 GCA_963932295.1 Tipula lateralis | reverse complement strand
GTAGGGAGATAAGTGCCTTTGAGCGTTCCAAGTTCAGCTTTGCCAGACTTGTCTTGCAAGCTATACATGAGAGGGAATTCGTTAAACCTATTGTCCGCTGAGGCTTCCGCCTATTTTTAACCACAGTCTTGAGTGCGTTAATGGGTCTCCCAACTTTGCCTTTTCGGGTAGCAGTTGGAAAGTTATACCGTGCCTCGCTAGTTCACCCGCCCTGCAGTTTCCCATGACGCCTGAGTGGCCGAGGACCTAGAGTACTTGGATGTTCAAATGCTCACTCATATCATTTAGAGACGAAGGCAAACCCAACGTCACTCTAGACGTTAGAGAAACAGAAACCAGCGACTTGATTCTCGCTGACTGTCCACATAAATTGCGATATCACTCGAGGGTACCACATTATGTCTCAAGCAGTTCAGGACCTCCTCAATAGCTATCACCTCTACCTGTACACACTACAGTGATCAGGAAGGCGAACTGCTATATTCACCTCTAGTTTATCACAGTAGACTCCAGCTCCTACTTTACTGTGAAGCTTGGAGCCATCCGTAAAGAACTGCAATGCTTCTGCATCCGCTGCCAAACCGATCCCTCAAGATTCCCTTGAGGGCAGGAACCTTTTCTCGAAGCACACAGTCGGTGTAACATAGTCTAGATTCGCCAGTTTTTTTTCTCAGCGATCTGACTATCATCGAGTGTCCTATCTGAAGAAATTTCCACGGAGATATGGCTGATAGTAGAGTGGCCGTACTTGCCGCCATCTGCTCAACCATAAATGTCCACGGGGAGAAGGTGAAACATGACCTCAAAGGCACTTGTAGGTGTTGTCCTCAGCACCTCGCTTATAAGCATGCAGGCCGTTCTTTGCACCATCTCAATCCTTTTCCTGTATGTTACTTTATCCGCATGAAACTTGACACAAATTTTTTGCCGATAGCAACCATTGACAAACCGCTTAAAATAAACTAACACCTTGCCATAACTGGTTCAATGAACCGAGTTTTCCCGGACTCGCCATATGAATCTGGACCCAATTTTTATCCAGTGACAACTATTGAGAAACCGCTTCAAATAACCTCAGAGCTAGTCATAACACTCTAAATGTTGATTTTAAAGAAATTTGTGAATTTATACATTATTTCATGTGCTTAATATAAGAGTTTTTCCGATATGTTGTTAAGTTTGATAAGTTTTAAATGCATACATTTTTTAAGGCTGAAAAATCTTGAAGAATAATTTTCGACTGACTATCGTTCAAAAAAAAAATTTTAAATTTCGGCTGGAATAGCAAAAACCACTATCTGTATTATCGATTTTTTCTGCTGA
This sequence comes from Tipula lateralis, assembly GCA_963932295.1. NCBI lineage: Eukaryota > Metazoa > Arthropoda > Insecta > Diptera > Tipulidae > Tipula > Tipula lateralis. Next base: position 107,484,160 of record OZ010736.1, on the reverse strand, counting down.
AAACTTTCGGCTAACTTTAACAGCATCAAAACGTTAATTTTATAGTTTCAAGGTCAATAAGTAATTTGGCGAAATTCCGACATTGAAATATTTACAATTGCCACTTCATCAACATTCTATAAACAATCAATATTAGCACAAAAAGTACGAGATAAGACAAAATACCACACAAAATTTATTATTGTTCGCTGGTGTGCCGATAGTAATTGTATTTTGATTATCATACCAACCATTATAATAATAATCATACTCATAAATATGAAATATGCTGATGGATTGGCGTTATCACTAAAGACAAAAAAAAGGTTTTATATAAAAATTTCCATAAACTTTTGTTTAACTAACCATCGCGCCGAAGTAACGATGATCGAAATTAGTAAAAAAACTGGATAAATTATTTGTTTATAAATATTCGAAATTATTTTTCTTATTTAATTAAAATATATTGTATAAATTTTACGATAATAATCTAAAATGTCTTACCTTAACTTTTCGTCCACGTCGCGCCGCTATGGAACGCGATTGTCGTCTTAACGCCTCCAGTGGATCGATTTAAATAATGATATTATCCCTTAGAGAAATATTTTGGAATAAAAAATATTTTTCTAAAACCCAACTACAGTGTTTTCGTTTTATTTAATATCTCCTGAATTGTTGTCATAAATTTTCCTCTGCTCTTATAATAAAATTTCCTTTTTACTTGGTTCTGCTGCTTGGTTAATCTTGGATTTATTCAAATCATTTTGCTACTCTTTCTGTTGTTGTTGTTGTTTTTCTTACTGCTTTTATGGCATACATTATATATTTTATTTTCTAATGATTGTTAACAGTAAGTTCACAGAGCCCAACAATAAATAAAAGAAAATTTATTTTATTTAACTTATTGTTGTTATTATTATGTTTGTTCTTTTCTTTATAACTACGCCATTGTTGTATCTAGAAGGTGTTGGGTTGGAAAAGAAAAGAAATGCTTTAATTTAATGAATGCAATTGTTTTACTATTTGTATTTTTTTTTATTTATATATTTGATTTGCACTAATTTTCTATGCGAATGATTGCATGGATGATGCATTCAAGACAATTTCTTAATTACATTAAAAATGCAGAAAATTTGGAAATCAAGAATTTATATTCTTCCGAGTTATACATTTTATACTTAACCCTGCATCGTTAGTGCATTATACAGTCATAGTCAAAGAAATTATATAATTTTCCTGTGATCAGGAATATTTGGATTTTTGACAGTCTCTAGAATTTAGGTTCAAATAGTCAATTGTGAGATCTTCTCCCATTTTCCCCGAATGAATTGTTGACTAAAATATCTGCTATTAACGACATGGCAATAACGATCTCAAGAATCGGCCCAGTAAGAATACTTAGTAAGCCCTTCAAATTTCATAGAATAAGAAAGACTGATTGATATTGATTGAGAAACTACACCCAGAGAATTAATTGTATAAAACATACTTATAAGGACTTAATTTATATCACTACTATGTTCTATTTTCAACCGTACTTGATTGAGGAATAAAAATCGTGTTTAAGGAATAGTATATGCAATTGTTTTTAAACATAATTTATGCTTAGTGTAGGCACTTTTTGACAAATTTATGTATGAATAATGCGTAGCTAGGAATGATAACTGTTTCATAAAGAAATGAAATATGTACAGTAAAGTATTATATACTCCAAATATTGTACACGTTATACAAAATTAAGTATTTTTAATGCATATAGGGAATGTTTAATCCAATTTCATTGGAATATTTTATCCAATATAGGAGCAAAACTATGATTGTAAATTGATAAATACTTCATAACAGGGAATGGTTTATTCCTTGAAAAAAGGAGACAGCATACATTAAAAAGCATAAATTATGTATTTGTATAAGAATAAACTATGTTTTTATTTTATCAAAAATTCAACTTTAATATGATATATATATATATATATATATATATATATATATATATATATATATATATATATATATATATATATATATATATCATATCTTATAATTACATTATATAGTTTTATTTTCTAACTACACATTTATATACAATATATTATACATATTATAGTTTTATCCAAACTATAGTTTCTCCCTTATGATGAAATCGTTAGCTGGTACTTTCCATCAGGATTCTACAACATCCTATGGTGAAATATCAACTTTTAGCCAGGTTTTGTTACTGTCATCGTTGAAATGTTCAATATCTAAATAAAACATGCAAACTGTAATGTTAATAGGTTAATGTATGAGTATATGTTATATATTTTACCTGCTTGTGCAAGATCCGATAGTTCCGATTCCCATAAATTTGTCGTTTTCTTTGCGGTTCATAAAAATCCTACCTTCTTGATCCTCTTTTACTATCGTATATTTAGTTTTAGTCCTCTCCGAAATAGCGGACAGTGTGGAATTTTTTATTATACTTCTTTCCACTCTTTTTAACGCATAGTAGAGGTTATTTACTCGTATTCTATCAATTAAAATAACAAAATAAGTATAATTTGAATAAAATCATTTAAAATTTAAACTTACAAATGAAAAGATTGTTGCAATGTAGTGCATGATACAGTAGTTTGAGGTTCTTTACTCCGTACTACTTTTGATATTTGACCACGAGATGTCACTCAATGTGGAGTATTGGATAAAGTTCTTCAATTAACTAAACAAATATTAATAAAAGAATTGAAAATTATGTATTTGATATATTTACCTTTTTCTTCTTTGATTCAAAAAGTTTAGTTCGAAATCGGACTGGATTCCCTAAATCAAAGGTTTTGGAAAATTTCAGTAATTCCTCCAGTAAATATTTAAGGCTCTCCAGTCGATACCGAAATTCCACCCTTTATAAGAATTTAGATAATTTATTATACATTAAATGTATTTTTAACAAAATTCAACTCACGTTTTAGGTTATACAAAAGTGCATTGGCAACTCCTTTAATAAATGGCTTGTCATATATATCTATAATTTTTAAATCCTTATCATTTTTGTCTTTGATTGCAAAATCAGATTCGATCCATTTCGCTGTCTGTTTTTGAAATACAACTGTAACAATTAATAAGATGCAAAATATTTAAATGTGGTTTATAATTTAAAATTAAATCATTAATTAAAATATTTTCGTATAACAACCAATACTTACTTCGACGATTAGGGTTTTCTTACTTAATCACGCCACTAAACATTTATATATTTAATACATATATTTTATTATTATTTACATTAATATATAAATGTTAGATTATAGTTTATTATTTGAAATTATTAATCTTATTTTTATTTTTACATTAATAAACTAAAAAGCGAACTATCTCATTATGTTACTTTCTCTCGAATAATAATTGAATTTCAATGTGACACTTACAGGCTTACTATGATGACAATACGGCAATATAAATTACATATATATAAATAAAGTGCAAATTATTGCTAAATTTGATAATTTTTACATTATACAATATATAATGGGGTACAACATGAATCGCATTGCATAGATTTATAGGTTTACTTTGTTTTACTAATAAGTTGGGTTATTCATGATAATCATTGATCATGAGTATAAGGAATACATTTTTATGAATGAGTTATACTTAAAAAAGAATGAATTATACAATTTTTTAAATTTTTTATTCAATTTTGTATGATACCTGTATTAAAAGTATGATTCATACTTAATTATATTTTGGTGTTTTTATTCCAATGTTAAGTATAATTCATGTTTACATATTTTTCTGGGTGTAGGATTGAGATGAGATGTCCCATATCTTTCTTAGATGATAAAAATGTCAAGGCTAGGACTGGTTCAAATCACACAAATTGTAAAATGCAACCTTTCGAGGGTTAGACCGCTATACACGTTTTTTCTTATATCATTATGACTATGTATTCACTGAACTCTATTCACAGTATACTAATCGAACTGTAGAGATAATCTTGTAAATAAAACTCTACCTTCAGGGCATGTCATCAAGTCAGCAGTGGTTCTAATTGATATAAGCATGACTAAACTTTTTTCGAAGTAAATATATTACAAGTCATGGCACTTAAGGAAGTTTAAAATATTCAAGTTGAAAAAAGTCATGCCTATTAGTTGAAAATTTTAGTGAAAAACAAGGTCATAAATTGCCGCTTAACGCTTGGAATTTCGAAAATTACATTCACAAAAACGTTGCTTCTCTAAATCATTTGAATACATTACTAGTTACGCAACTTTGTGTACTCCACCTATCATGATTCAGCTCTTCATATACTGTTGTAAATGCCATCTCTACAGAGACCTCTACGACCGAGTCAGCGTCGTTGTTGTCGTTTGATTTCCTTCACAATATGAGGAATTCGCAATAAATTCCTGATCTCTTGATTGAAAAGAACTCGACACTTGCCAATTTTTCTCTCGAATGTTAGAGGTCATCATTTGTACTTATTCGGTAAGGTCCTAATTTTGACACTTTTTACAGATGTAGGCATTTGTTTGGTTTCCTAAATATTCAAGCGGATTCTTCGATTGATCGAATTGCTTGCTTGAAATCCAGGAAAACCTGGTCGAGACGTTCATAGTATTTGGAAAGAATCATCAGTAGCGCAACAAAATTGATCAGTAACTGACCGATTTGGATGGATTCCTCAATGGTAGTCACCGATAATTTCATCCGCCAGAGGAGTAACGCTTCGCAAGATAATATACAACAGTAACTTGTATGCTGTTCAAACGAGAGCTATACGCGGTCACTTTCCAAATTATTTTTCTTAAATCTCAGTAGGATGGATCCTCATGGGATGGATCCTCAATGAACATCTCTGCTGTCTGTATTTCAGGGTATTCAAATACAGTTTGTGATACATGCTGAACATTAAGTAGGTCAGAAAAATGTAGACGCCATATGCATTGAGTACTGCATCGACGTTAACATAGAGTTTTCTTTAGACCTTAGCCTTCCACCATTCTCGATTGCGATTGTAAACCGAGTCTGCGCTTCATTATGGGTTATATTTCGTTTCTAAACAACAAGATGACACTCCTCATCAAACCAATCATTTTCGGGCGTAGTTTTCACTATACCGAGAATGTACTGGGCAGCATCGGCAAGGTTTTCAATATTGCTCAAACACTGTTCACATAATCAGACTGGTAGTTAGATCGAAAAATGCTATTACTGACAAGATATTGATATTTTCGTTGCGTTTCTTCATTTATCAGACCGTCACAGCTGAATAGTGTTTTATATTCCCGGCTCTTCCGGACTTGTAAGAAAATTTCCATCGTAGCTTTGAAGTGACCAGATAATGGATCCTACGAATCCTGTTGAAGATCGATACGATCTCACGTCAATTTGGCTTCGGGAAAATTTACGTCGATGTGTCCATGTTTCTAAATGGATGTTTTTATGAGGAAAAAATATACTTGCCACTTTAAGATCATGAACGACCGCAAGTTTCGTGTCGGGGGTAAGGACCTATATAATTACATAGGTCTGATTTCTATATTAAAGTCACCAATCTAATATCATGTTCAAGTAAAGCGCCAAATTAGTCTTTATCTTGGAGTTGGCTTACGTCAGTGCATGTAAACATACAATTGCAGATTGGCTAATCTCATGTGCAAGCGAAGCTTATGCGCATTCGATTATCGACTACTTGGAATTCAAACACAGTGTGGCTTAGTGAGAAATCTAATTCCAAGATTTCCAAGGTCATACCTATACTGTATAGCCTTGGGACATATGGTCTGTACTTTTGGGCTTTAGAATTTCTTGGAGCATTTCGAGTTCCAGTCGATACTCTTTCATACATGTGATAAAGCCGTATGACGAATCAGGTTTTCTAAGAGACTCCTCGTTCCACATGCCGATCTTCAAACTCATGTCCGGGCACTTAAGCGGGTCCATTGTTATTTTGGTGGTATCAGATTTTTTTTGTTTGTTGACCTTTTCAACATTTGTTGTTTTTTACGGTTGCGGTTCGTCAGTCCAGCGATCCAACCAAATTAAGCCGCCTCCTAGGATAAACTCTGGATAATGTGGTGGTATTCTATGGGCATTTGCTTAAATTTTAAGATTCTCAACTGGTCACTGGTCACTCCCCAGGTTACTTATTTAAATTTTAGAATTCTCAATTCATCAATTATTCTTTCAAAAAATTATGATATTCTTTTGTGACATTTGACAAAAACAAATAAATATTTTGACACATGACACTCAGTTTAGTCGAAATAAATAAGAGCTGGAAAGTTAAAAACCACGACATACCAGTTTTGTACATACAATCAGTTTTAGCATACAGAACATTACAAAAATGCTTACACAACCCAATGTAAGTGTGCCTCTAGACGCAATAAGTGAACCGTCCAATTTTTAAATTGAAAAGATGATTAAAGTTGAATTTGAATGTCATAAAACTGACTTACTGATTGACTATTACAAATAAGTCTCAACTAATTGAAAATAGGTTGCATTTACGATCCCTAATTGACAATTTCGTTCAGTACGTACTATTGAATAATCTAACGTCAAATAAAACAAACATATATCGATGTGAGATGAAAGTAATTGTTCCACCCGAGATGATGAGTTCAGTGGCACGAATTGTTATTTATTTTTCCGACTGGAAAGCTGCCACATTTTGTTAAAGTTAATTGCTGTAGAAGAAACACACCATATTAACAGTATCAACCGCAATGCAATTATTATCTGTCATTAAAATATAACTATTAATAATTTTTACTTTTCAAGAATAGTTAACATTTATTTAAAAGTTAACCTGAAGAGTGTTTTGTCTTTCTTTAAATGGGTTTTTGTCATGTTCTACGTCTTAAGTAATGACAGTACGAAATTTTACGTCTAATTTTACAAAACTTTCCTGTATTCGCGGACCGTTGTATTATAATTAGTTTTATTACACGAGGTCCACAATAACCATAGTCTCGGTGTAGTAACCACCCCACAAATTTCGAATTCTAATGACTTGACTTACGGACTTCTTACCATGTTTGTGATTTAATTTAATTTAAACACATCACCGTAATGTTTCTTCGGACAAATTATTTTGACCATCTCTGTATGTGACAGCTCTGCTACAGTTGAATAGAGAAACCGCGAACACATTTTTGTTTCATTTTGTTTCCAAATAGAATTTAAGTTTATAACCAAATACCTGGGGCTCATTTGAAAATATATAACTTTGTTCTTTGAAAATGAAAAAGTTGAAGTTGTTGGATTATATACTACTCCCTTGTTGTACAGTTTATGTTATGTATGTACTCGTACATTCCCCTTTATAAACACAAAATTTTAAATTAATTGAGCTCATTAGCTTATCAACAACAAAAAAACTGTTGGTATTGAACTTTTGTGTGTACAACAAAAAAGAATATTGTTGAAAATTTTCAAATTGATTTTTGCACAAAAAAGTCAAAAATATAAACGTCAAGGGACTTATACAAAGCCGTAAAAAAGTATGTATGTACTTATATTGAATTTACTGTTAAAATTGTGTATTTTGTTTCTCTTAAAAATGTATGACTACTAAAGATGTAAAGATGTTTGGAGATTTTTAAGACAGTAAGACACAAACAGTGTAATGTGCTTTAAACAACAGAAGCGTATAATATGAATGGGTAGCTGTTAGTAATGTTAGGCTTGGCCCGGTTAGTGACCTAGTCAATCTAGAGTTAATACTTCACACAGTAAATTTAAATCACACAGTTTCAAGAATAGTAGCGGCTTATACCCTAGACACACATCTAGTTTCGTAACCATGATTGTGAAACTATTATTTTCGAAATAAGAATACATGACACACTACAGTTCTCATTTCATTTGACAGTTTATCATAGTTCATTTAACTTCTTACGTTAACTGTGTGGTTTAAAAATATTTTTGTTTTTTTGTCCTCCACGCAAATTTTCCTATTTATGTTTTTAGTTTTATTTTACGTTAATTTATCAAATTTTGTATTAATTTATTTTTTTGTAAATTTTTAATTTTTATAGAAAAAAATAAACAAATACATAAAAAAAACAATATTTATAGTTTTCACTAACTGTATAATTGGCACTATCGCCACTAAAATGTCATGGGATAAGAAAATACAGCTCATTCCGAAACCATGTTTAAACCAAGTTGCAAACCATGGTTAGCAATGACACATTACAACGAAGTCATGATTAACTCGAAACTGTAGTTATGAAACCGTTACGTTAAATCCTATGTTTTACTCAGTATTAATTAACATAAATAACATGGCTTTTTACTGCTATAGGTAATGCCAAATCTGCTGAATTTAAGAAAAAAATACCACATATTTTTGTAAAGCAAATGTTTAAAGCTGATAGTAAAATCGAAAACAAATCAATAGCAAACATTTGTGATTTATTATTTAAATATTTGTAAACCTTGATAACATAAAAAATGTTACTAGTGCTGCCTCTGTGAACACTTCATACCAATATATGATCGTATTTTGATACCAATTTAAAAGATATCAATAAGATAGTATTTGCTGTTCCCAGTTCTAAATAAATTAAACTGTCAAAGATTTAGGTCCAAAAAAGTAATTTCTATGTATTTGACGAAAAAATTAAAAAAAATTTCGAGAACAAGAAAATTGTTTTTTTCTTAAATATGAATGCTATGCTTGGGTCCAGGATAGTTAACTCGGAGCTAGAGGAATCCACCATCAGGAGGCGAATGACTAAGGAACCATGCAGGAAGGTGTCCTGTCTCCTCTTCTCTGAAATATAGCAATCAATGGGTTGCTGTTAGAGCTGGAGAGAGAAGGGATCGGAGTGATTGCCTATGCAAATGATGTAGCGATATCTGTCTCTGGGAAATATTTAAGCACGGTGAAGGAGGTAATCCAAAATGCCCTCCTAATCAGTACGAGTTGGGCCATCAAATGTGAACTGGCAATTAGGTCGTCCAAAACTGAATTGATACTATTTACTTGGAAATATCAAATCCGGGTAGTAGATCCACCTCTCTTGGCTATTCACTTCCGTAGTAAGACCTGTTTTTATGTATGGGATGAGCGTGTGGTTGCCAGCTCTTGATAAAGTAACGTACAGGAAACGGCTCGAGAAGGTGCAAAGAACGGTCTGCATACTTATAAGTGGGGCGCTGAGGACAATACCTACACATGCCTTGGAGATCATGTTTCACCTTCTCTCCGTGGACATTTATGGTAAGCAACTGGCGGCGATTACGGCCACTTGACTATCAGCCATATCTCAGTGGAAATGTCTTCAGACAAAACACTCGACATTGTTAATCGCTGAGAAAGGAACCGGCGAATCTAGACTATGTTACACCGATTCTGTGCTTCGATAAAAGGTTCCGAATTACCTGATCCTTAAAGGAATCTTGGAGGAGCGGATCGGCTGCGAAAACAGAAGCATTGCGGTTTTTTATGGATGGTTCCATGCTACACGGTAAAATAGGAGCTGGAGTCTTCTGTTATACATTAGATGTAAATAAAGCAGTGCGTCTCCTTGATCTCTGCAGCATGTACCAGGCAGAGGTGATAGCGATTGAGGAGGTCCTGAACTGGTTGAGACATAATTTGGTATCGTCGACTGATATCGCAATTTATGTAAACCGTCAGGCGGCAATCAAGACGATGGACTGTTTCCCTGACGACTAGAATGACGTTGAGTTACCGCTCGTTTCTAAATGAGATGAGTGAGCATTTCAACATTCAGATAGTCTGGGTCCCCGGCCACTCGAACGTCATGGGAAACTGCAGAACGGACGAACTAGCGAGGCAGGATAGAACTCTCCAACTGCTGCCGGTAAGGCCAAAATTGGAGAGACCCTTTAAAGCACTCAAGACTGTGCTTAAAAAGGAGGCGGAAGCTTCAGTGAACGATAAGTGGGCAAACATCCTCTCTTTATAGAGTAGCAAAGCAAGACTGGCCAAGGCTGGGCTTGAAATGCTCAAAGACTAATTTTCCTACAAAGACGTGAACTTAAACACGTGAAGATACTCACAGGACACTGCCTACTTGGAAAACATGCGAGGAGGCTAGGTCTAGAAGTAAATGACTTTTACAAAAGCTGTTTGAACGAGGAGGAGGAAGAAACGATAGTCCTCTTAATATGCTCATGCCCGGCTTTGGCACACAAAAGACATGAATATTTGGCTAAGTTTTTATTGAACTGCTTCTCAAATTTCGAACACTGTAATGTGCGAAACTTATCACGCTAGGTAAGAAGCTCAAACTGGTTCTCATACGGGTAAGTGTACTGAAGCAGTCACTCAACCTAACCAACGATTAGAAACTAAAATAGAAATTGTATCCAGTTTAATAAGTATTTCGTGTAACTACTTCATTATATTAAAAATGAATTAATCATTTTTGAGCATATTTATAGTTTGATAATCATCAAATCTAAAGTAATGTACTACTTTGTAGTTTGAGTTATGATTTTGCTGCCAGAAATAGTTCACTTTCCATCTAAAAAGTATAATTTTATCTAATAGCAAAGAGAATAAATATAAAGAGGAACATCTTATATGAACCGCGGTTGCACATAAACTAAAAATTTCAAAATATTTCTGTTATTTGATAATGGCAAACGAAATAGGATAAACATATATTTTTATTTCGTTTTCTCTTTCGAACGATAGCCAAAACAAATATTTGACTATTTCAAACTTCGCTTACTATGTTTTGAATTTTAAACAAATATAAGTTTAGGTGATTCAATTCATTTGTTAAAACAAAAAATGTGACCAAAATTGACAAGTAAAGAAAATAACTAAAAAAATAAAATAATAAACTGACATCTACGTGTTTTTTCGCCATGGTAAGATCACTATCAGAGTCGCTTATGAAAAATTCATCAATAGAAATTTCTTGGTTTGGTTACCAATTTACGATTTGATGCGTTTGTTCCATTTTCGACTTCAGTAGTGATAGCAGGGTTTTTTTGGTTGAATTTATGAAATCAGTCATCAACATTTATTTGCACTGGCTTAGACCTTTAAACACTTCAAAATATTTACAAATAGCGGCTTTAACAGATCTTTGAAATTTTAAAGTCCTTCTCTTATTAAACGTTTGCAATTTCCAAGCTATTCGAATCATCCCTACTGCATCATTATCGAAACTGACTTCCCTTATAAAATCAATCACCATATGTATCAGATCAGCATTCGTAATATTGTTATCCTCGAACAACTCATCAATATTAAGATCATCAAATTCCTCTACTCATTTTCTGTGAATAGAACAACATTATTTTCAGACATTACTTCAGGTCAGATTTATTCCAACAGGCTCTTTTTTAGTTTCAGCAACGAATTCTACATCATTTAAAACATCAACAAATGATCTTCTTATGTAATTGGCTAGCTCGAGGTTATGCCTTGCTCTTGAGGTTGAAACATCGAGGTTACCTTCGGGGGCAAGAGCCCAATGTGTATATTTAGATGTTGCAAAATTGTTAAATGGCTTAGCGGATTATCAAGTAATAAAATAACTTTGAATTCAAGATTTTTGTTTGTCTAAAAAGGTTTCGATTTCAGGTACAAAGCAATTATGAAACCAGTTTTCGAATAAAGCACGCGCCGCCCATGATTTATTATTGCACTGGTAAATCTGAAATGTTTATGCCCATCATCACACGTGGCCTTTGGGCTCTGTTAATAAACAATGGTTTTAACATAAAATTTCCTGATGAGTTACTACAAACCAGTAATGTCACCCGATCCTTAGTTGCTCTGAAATTCACTTGTATACTTAAAACATTTTAAAATCTTGTGAAAGCGAAACCGTGTAAATCGAGTGATATATATATATATATATATATATATATATATATATATATATATATATATATATATAGATATATAGATAGATATATATTATATATATATATATATATATATATATATATATATATATATATATATATATATATTTATATATATATATATATATATATATATATATATATATATATATATATATATATATATATATATATATATGTATATATCGGATGTTGGTATTAGTAAACCTTAATCCGTTTGATCTTTAAAACATTTTTTGTTTTCAATATATATTAGTTTTCCAGTTAAAATCAACGATGTGCAGAATAATTGAACTGAACGTCTTTAAACTGAAATTTTTAAATGTTTATCCGATTCCTTTAAATGGCCTTTTATATACCATATATCATTGGTTTGTTTGAAACCTTTTAAACATTTCAATATTCTGTTATAAAATCATCTTACTATTTTAAGAATAGAATTTGTGAAAAAATTAACTGTGAACAATTTTTTCGACTGTATGTCAAAATTGGTTTTAGATAAGAATTATGTACAGATTGATTCCGTTAAAATCACCTGCACTGGCTCGGGTGTATGTAAAGAACCTGAAAACTAATTCATTCTGCAAATATGAGTTTAACTATGGCAATGACCAAACCGAAGGTCGGTAGAGTTTTGACATTTTAAAACAGATAGCACTGCAAATGTTGTTGTCTTTGATTTTTACATGTAATTTACGTTTTATGTAATTTTACGCTGTTCTTTACATAAAAAAGTTGTTACATGTAAAATCTCTTCTCTGCAAGGTTTAGTTACCATCAATATCCGGTCAATAAGAAAAAATGTCGGGTTATTTTTTATAATTTTAATCACAAGAAGCACAGTACAATTTAAATAACTAATTAAAGGAAATAAAAAGTTCGACATTTTTTTTATCAACTCCACGCACTTTTATTTTTAGATTGTATAGAAAGATGATTAATGATATCTTTAAACAAAAGCTTATCGGTGTGCTTCCAATTGAGGAAATCCACCATGTTTTTAAAGATATTGATATTAGAATGATTAATTAATAATCACCAAATACAATAACATTAAATTCTATTAATAAACAGGGTACACCAAAATGATGGTGAAGAGTTTAACTCTGGTTCAACGAAAATTCGAAAAGATAATAGATAGGCCAGTATTATAGAACCGTTAAAATCAACCGATTACTATATCACATTCACGAAACAGGACTCAATGAATCATATGAGTTATACTTCTGAAATGAATTTAACACAAGGATTAATAATTACTTCTATGTACAATAAATTCGATCTGGGAGGTAATTTCTGACGGGGTGCATTTTGATTTAAATTTAAAAGTTACAAAAATGTGCAGTTCATGGAAGATTTTACAATTTACCCCTATTATTTTGATATACGTCATACTAACGATGTGGTTTATCAGAACGTTGCAAATATTATAGATTGCTCTGGCTGGGTTTACACAAGATAGATCACCATTCCATGACGAAATGATGGTAACAAAAGCTTTGCGAACAGATAAATAACTACTCATAATGACAATTAGACCTTATTTGTTATTTATTGAGGTTCGAGATATTGTTAGATAGAAATAATCAATAAAGTTCTCCCAGACACTTTGAAAACGCTTATGAATTCTGCCATTATAAGTTACCTATCTTATACGTTAATAAAGAAACCGCCAGAACGTGACATATCCTATGCTTTCATTGTTTTTACTCTTAAAGGTTCTATTCCATGAGAAAAATTGACTGTCAGCAAATATTGAAATGAGACAAAAATATATATTTTATAGTGAAAACGAAACAAAAAACCGTACCAGTCAAACTTTACTGGAAAAATATTTGTGTTTGTGGTAGTGTGACTGCCATAAAAGTATCAAATCGAATACTTTTTATTGCAGTCGCACTCACACATCAACATTTAATTTGTGTAAGGCGAGAAACTATTTTCGCACATACAAACAATTTTATAGTCAAGTGTCAAATAGCTTATTTTTTATTGGGGTGTCTATATTCGCAGAATCCAAATGCATACTAGATTGGAATTTACCGCCCTTACTATTAGAAATTAGCAGTTGACAGTTCATAAAAATTCATCAACAAGTCCTTATAACGACAAGTTCTGTTAAGAATTTGTACCAAAGAGAATAAATATAAAGAGAAACATCTTATATGAACCGCGGTTGCACATAAACTAAAAATTTCAAAATGTTTCTGAGTTATTTGGTGATGGCAAACGAAATAGGATCAACATATATTTTTTATTTCGTTTTCTATTTCGAACATCAGAAAAAAAAATTCTTGACTATTTCAAAACATCGTTTACTATTTCATATGATAATTCGATTGTAAAATGGAATAGATTATTATATATCTATTCCATTTTACAATCGAATTATAATATGAAATAGTAAACGAAGTTTTGAAATAGTAAACATTTTTTTTGTTGTCGTTCGAAATAGTTTTCGTTTGCCATCACAAAAAAACTCAGTAATATTTTTACTCTATATATGCAACCGAGGTTCATACAAGATGTTTCTCTTTATATTTATTCTTTTGGTTGTACTATCAATAAATATATGAATAACCTCGTTGTCCTTGTCTCTTAAACAGAAATTGATAGTTTTTTTCTCTTTTCGTCTTTTTTAACTGTCATTCAATTTTTATCATAGAGATATTAGCCGTGTTTTAATATTCACACTATGCAGAAGTCGCTATCCGGAGCAAGAGAAATTTATATACAAACTTATTCTAGTATCCGCCAGTGTCACTGTTAATCAAAAAAATAAATACTGTTGCGGATGCGGGTGATTTCTTTGATTGACTAGAAGTACTAAATTCTCGTAATTGGAAACCAGCATGAATTGCAGTATACAGGCGAAATAATAAATAAATGGAAAATTCTAGCGTAGAGCTTTAGTTTGAATTTGGAAAGCGATAAATTAAAATCGGGAAACAGGGAAACGGATAAAAAGTGAAATAGTGAAATTTTAAGAGCAGCAGTGAAATAAAAATACTGTAATAGTGAATTGTAGTGACTATTAATAGAAGTTATAGTGGAAAACAAGCAAGTGGTTATAATTATTGACAAGTGGTTATAATTATTCACAATCTAGTGATCAAACCGTCGAGTGGTTTGAATCCCTACTAGGGGAAAACGTAACAATACATAAAAAACTTAAATTTTGACATTAAATGCAATGAAATTTTTTGTTTTCAGGGATGAACATTAAAAACTATATTTTTCCTAAATTTCTCATCAAATAATAGCTGCTCTGGATAGCGGCTCCAGATAGAGCTCTATAGAACAAATTTTGATATGTATGTTTACAACTTTTGATATGAATTTGAATGAAATATTATATATAGTTTGCCAGTTTGCTGTTAATAAATTGTGTTTACCTATAAAAAGCTCATTAAATTGGATTTTAAATAAAAAAAAAGCTTGTTCCGCATCGCTATCCGGAGCACTACCCAGAGCGAATATTGTTACACGGCTCTTAATTGACTTAGTTCGTAAAGAAATTGTAAGGGATATCATGTAGGGGTATGACCTCAGATTGAAATTCTTCTTTACTATGATGCCACAAAAAATATAAAACTGCAGAGTTGAGAAGATTACTCAAGCTTATTGGCCCAGATTTAATTAAAACCAATTTAATTGGAAGTTATAAGAACTACCCAGAAAGCGGAAGTCTAAGTGGTTAGGATATTCAAAAACGGTATATTTGCATTACCCTGATATACATTTATATTAAGATTAACTAATGGCTTTCACCAATATGTAAACTGATACTATAAACAAGTAATATTAGCAGCACTAAAGAACATAAATTTTATAACAAGATTGGAATAATAAATGTTGGATAATCATTTTACCGCAATATATAGTATACGTATATTTCCAAGAATTCAAATATTGGTAAAATATAACACAGGTAAACCCATATGGGAAATGCTCAATACATAAATCAGTTAAGTGATAAATTGCATCCGCGATTTACACCGTACAAGAAAACTAAAGTAAATTTGAAGATAAATTTGGTGTTCTTTATAAAACTATATGTACTGTGGTTTTAAGCTTCAAAGAAATTGATCGTGAAGTGGCAACGAGACATTTTGGGAGCTTGTCGTTACGGTAAACACAAAAGTTGACACCAGTAGAATTGCAAACATCGATAAGGAGTTGGTAGATTTTAAAACCAACGGCACCGCTCAAATTGCTCAACCAAGCAGCTCGATTAAATTTAAACCATCAACGTTTGGCGGAACAATGCAATTTAACATCTTAAAACTCCAGTTTAAAACTTGAAGCCGAGAAACAGTTGGTATCAAGAAAATCACAAGCCCCAGCACTAATGGTGTCGTTAAATAGAAGTACAGTAGAATTACTAAAAATTGTACTAGAGTATGAACGGAAAATAGGTGTTAAATATGGAGGCATTAAAGCAAAAGTTAAATCGTATAGTGTGGAAGAGATAATTTCTAAGAGTGACAGAGACGCTACAGGAGTTTGCGACCGATATCTAGTGGAAGGTGCATCTCGCAAGAACGACGCTTTCACCGATGGAATACGGGATCCGGATATGAGATGTGGAATAGTGTGGTCTCCAAAATTAACTTAAGCAGAAATCATCACATATGTACTAACAAATGATAGTGCAACTAACAGAATCAAGCCAGTGGCCACGGTGCAACGAGTGCAGTCAACATCAAAATAAAAACAAAACTGGAAAATAAGGAACGCTGTGTCTGGATGGAAATGATATAATGAGTTTATGACATTGGTAAGGCTTAAACGGGCTTATCATCGCCTATAATCCTAAAACTGCCAGAAGATAAGTAACAAGTGGAATATGCAAGATAAAAAGTGTCAAATGAACAGACCAGGAGTGAAAGCAGCTTAAGGATAAGCGGCGAAGTCCTGGATATAGAGTTAATGAAGAAAAATGAATTTGTGTAGGATTTTGGCTGAAGGGCATTAAGCTTTTGTAACATCGAACTGTCACATAAATGGAATAGGGTAAAGCCGATCGTACGAAGGTTACGAAGCTGTCACCACACTCGAAGAAATTTGTGGAGGCCACTGAGGATAAGCATCGGTCTGAGAATGAAGTCCATCGACCCAACATGAGGCATATACCAAAGACGGCACAACAAAAAAGGATAAAGTAGATATTATTGAAAGGATACAATAAAGATCTGGATTTGGCGATAATAAAGCAGTTTGTAAGAATGAGGCATGGTCGGTGCCTCATTTTTACAAATATAAATAAAAAATTTAAAACTAATCAAAGTGGTTTTAAAACTGATTTGTATGACGATCGTAAAATATATTGAATGAAACTATATATTTCAGGAAAGTGACAAACTCCCCTCCGATGTTGGAATCAGTTCATTAGGACTTATTATTCTGCCTTCAATGAGTGGACAAAAGTTGACAATAACTGCACAATTGAATTGTTTCGGAACATCTAGCGCACCACTACCGCTATGCGATGGTCTGTTTTCATCCCACAGGCCAGTTCTGGATCATTAAAAAACTGTACTACTCAGGTACGAGCCATCATCAACTTTAGTTTCATCAGTTTCAGCATGCCTCTGCACCCACATATGATTTATTTTATTAAAATCTTTACCAGTTGGGTAATCGAATTTAAACATTCACCAACCAACTAATTTAATTCTATAATATAAACATAATATAATTCTTTGCATACAATAATTCATTGTATTGGTTTAAACATTTCTCATAGAATTGCGTTAACGTACATTAATTTGGTTATGGCAGAGTTTTGGCCAAAGATACCATTCATTGTCCGACCATATCAATCGTTCATCCGTCTAGTAAAAGATCTATTCTCGCCTCCACTAAGTCGAATCAGGTAACACTAAATTAAAACGTTCGTGGAGAACTATTTTGGGCGGCATACAGTCTAATAGCATTCCAGTGTGTATAGGTGGTACTAACAAGGTAAGTTCGGCTTGGGACGTAGTGATATAAATTTGCGTCATACTACAGTATAATCTTCGAGTTTTCCTTATAGAAAACTACATTGATCTTAGAATATTAAATTCTGAATAACAATTTATTATTCCGGCAGCCTACCTTAAATATAAGGAAAGAAGTGCTTAAGAAGTGCTAGATTGTGGTTGCCCACATAACAGCAGTTTTGAAACTGATTGTGTGTTATACCTGAATATTCCATTATTGGTGTGTGTATTGGGAATGAAAATTAGGAACTACAAATCACTATTGTATAGTCCAATTATATGGCAAATTAATTGCACGATGTTGTTGTCGTTTTGAATAAACTTTTGGATTTATTATTGCATTATCACATAGTATGAAAATAATTTATTTATTTAAATTTTGGTTAACTCGACACTGTTCAGCATACATTATTGGAATTTGAGGATGTCAACCAAAAAACAAAGAAAGTGAATTTTTTGCTTTTGGTTCATTCCAAGAGAAATATTTTGTTTTTTGGATTTTATTCATTTTAGGTTCTGCTTGTTCCGTGACATGTGTCAAGATACTGTACAAATGACATGAATACGTATATGTTTATCCAGGAACGAAGGTATTTTTGAAAAAATTTATATTTGATATTCTTTATATAAATAAATAGAGGAATTTAAGCCAAAGTTTTATAATTTGGAATTTACGTCAAAATACGAAGACGACAAATATCACAGAAAACTGTTACAACGAGAAATACAGCTTCCAGAACAATTATTTTTCTAGAAGGATTTAGGCATTAACCAAATAAGATAAACATGTATAAATCTTAGTAAACTGTTTAATTTGGTTTTGTGTAACGAAACACATTTAAAAAAAGTTAAGTATGTAGTTGTAGATGGTAAATCTGCTAGTAGATCATCTGTACTGTTTATAAAAAAATAAATATGTAAATATAACAGTATGGTGTGTGGAAAGCAACATGCGACAGTACATGGAAAAGCTCATTAATATTTTTCCTAGAAAAATTACCCAATTAAATCCTACACTTGTTTGTTCCGTTTTTTAAATTAGATTCATAAGATTATTAATTGATATCTTACATTTTTTCTCAACACAAATAATCCGTTTTATCCTTACATTTAACAAGAATATTTTAAGAAGATGATGTCATATGTAAAATCCTAGGTCCATAATTAGATAAACCTTCCCTATTATAACATAATTGAGCACAAATGTGCGCCATATGAGGGTTTATCACTTTACTGGTGTTGCCAGTACAAAATCTGTCAGTTCTTAAAGTTCAATATGTACAATTATTCATTGATGTTTTATTAATGTTTCGAATTTTACTATTCAACTAATTCTTTGGTCTGTTTATGTATGCTATCTCAAAATTGTAAGCTAATTTACCTAGTTCAAAAAATATGCTAGTCTAGATTCTAGCTAGTTGCATGGTTAGCTAAGTATAACAAGTAGCTCATGATACAATGGCAGTACAGCATATCTTATATGGTATACTGATTCACTTCAGAATTCATAGAAAGTGAGAAATGTTTTGTACGAATACGTAACATTAAAACGTAAGAGTAAAACGTTTTGTCTACTTTGCATTGAAGGATAGTTTCGATCTAATATGTCATTAGATGGCCATCCCCAAATCAACAATTTAACCAATTCAAATCAAATTCAAGTTGTGTAGAGTTAGTGGTATACAGGATCCAACGAGGACAGTTGTTGATACGTATATATACTATGTGTGTAAGAGAGAAAACATAGTTTACCAAGGAGATCGGTGTTTCACTATATAAGACTTAATGCAATAATTTTGTGAGTTACGGATAATTTTTTAGGCGAAGCTTCGTTAGAGTGTAAAAATATTCTCTTGACTCATCTTAAAGACAGAGATCTTAATAAAATAGCAAGTTTGTAGTAGTATATTCCAAAAGTCAAAAATACATTATACCTTGAGTACAAACATAAGTATAAACTTGAGGACAACACAATTCTGTCTATCTATCTAATTCTATCTTTGCAATCGATTTTGGAGATCAAGGCACTCCCAACTCTTTCGAAGTTCGCTTAGTTACGTCCTAATGAAGGTCATTACATAGCCAAATCGAGGGTGTTCGACCTACGTAGAACTATCTGCACATTTCAAAGATTCATGCCAGACTATAGAACTTACATGAAAGGTTGGCCGTTATTCACACTACCGATTGTAATCATATTGTAAAAGATACCTTTTGCAGTCGGTCGCACAATCTTCGAAGCAAATTCATGTCAATTAAGCACATAAAGGACTCACGAATGATTATTTTAGATATACCACAATAAGCGCTAAAACATTTTTTTAAGTAAGATTAAAACCAAATATGAGTCATACCACAAAAAGTCATCCAGTAAAGTCATCCACTTTTTCAAAGATCAAATATATGAACAAATCAAAGATCAATCATTGGTCATTTGCTACAAATATTAACATATTGCGCCGATATTTAGTTAGAAAAGCTTTCTCGTGCTTTTTGAATATTACCAATGCTTTTTCAAAAGATCTTGGAATAGTTCGTTTTTCTTACTTAAGTTAAAGATAAAACATCAACGGAGGCAAAGGCAACCTTTGTCTTTGATAATAGAGTTTAAGCAGCCCAACGTCTCAGGAAATAATCGATCATTATGAGAAGCTAGTCGCTTTCTGTTGTTGAGTTCAATAAATATTTTTAAAATAGAGGAAGTCCAGTCAACTATGCTATTAACATAGTTATTAGCAATTTCGACTGAATTACAAATGGTAGGACTATTCTGATTTATGATTTGTAATTAATACAAGCTGTTAGATATCAAAAGCTTTAACTTAACTAATTTTTCCTCAATGAATTACGTAAGTAGTACATTTATCCAATAAGTAAAAATTATCAAAACCCAAAAGTTATAAACATCCACCCATGCTTCGATGAGGTCGTAGTGATACGAGACTGAGCGTTCGTAGAGGTAATGTACGTGAGCAGTTTATCTCTTTTTACCAAAAATTTCTTATATCCTGATGAATGAAATTATATTTCTTTCACTTATTACTGAAAGCACGCAGTGGTCATTATGTAGAGATATGTCGGCAATAATAATTCAGAAGATTGCTTTAATCTTCGTATCTCCAATAATTTTGAGTGAATTGTCTTAATTGTACAAATCTAAAAGTAATTTTTTGTGGATGTAATGGTGTTTTGGCTAAGGCTTGTGAATTATCTACACTCCCAATCTGACAATTCTGCTGTTTACGTACCTATTCAACCAAAATTGGACTTAATCGGAGATCGGAAATTTTGAATGGAAATTCAAAATCAATATCAATTTGTACTTCGTATTGGCGGGGCTGAAAAAAATCTATTGTTATTCGAATAAGCCGCTCTGGAGAACGATTATGTGACATAAAATGGACGTTGTTCGCGATAAGTTTGACGAACATTATTGAAATTAATGAAATTTTATTTTAAATTTAAATTATTGAAATAATTTGACCTTTATTTAGAAATTAAAAAATTCCACAAGCGTTGCTCTAATGTAAGTCTATTTATAATGAAATGTCAAGCCAAACTTAACAAAGAGAAACTGTCAGCTGTTCAATGGGTTGCCAAATAAAGCAGTGTTGCTTACTCATACGTTTCGACATTTGGCATCATATTATAAACGAAACCAAATGAACTTAAAAAAGAAATTTGAGGAATTCTCAAGATAAATCTGGTAATGCTGAATTGCTGACCTAACCAATCCAAAAAAGTAACTTAACTAATTTTGTATTCTACAATCATCAGAAATTATATAAAATAAATGAAAAGTTTACATAAAATTTAGTTATTTCAGATTGAAATATTTCTAGGATTATTTAACGATTTCAAATCTAATCTGCTGGTTGTCAAAAAAGTTTTCGAAAACAATAACCCCCAACAGTCGTTAACCACACTATGTTATGAGAATCATCACAACGTAAAAATAAGTCATCAGTAAAGTACCAAGTTCCATAATTTTACCGAAAACAGGTTATGGTTAAGGCCACTTAAATTCGGTTATATCTATATTTTTAAGCAACATACTATATATCTCACATGAGTCATTGCACACTTTAAAATATCTCATAGCATAAAAACTAATTTGTAATTGACTTCTGTCGTTTCGATTGTTTATAAAAGTTCGATTTCCTTGAAATCAGAAATATTAAATCTTGGTTGCTATTAGACGTAACTAATAACACGACTTCCGTATTCTGAGAGTAGTTAAAATTTAGGTAATTAGATAGACAATTGTATCGACTCGGACTTCGGAAACATTTAGGCTTTTTTCGGTTTCAAAATTGAAACTGTTTATCGAAGTACAATCTCATCTTGGCAGGTAAGATGCAGAACGTTAAATGTCATTTGTGAAAGAGCAATATGAGAAGCAAACAATCAAACAACATTTTATTTCATTGTGCATAAAAACAATTTAGGCCATCACTGATTTTTTAATGACCACTCAAACTAAAAGATATTTAGTTTTAAAAAAGTTATTTTAATTAATAATCAACGATGTTTTTTTATATTATGAATATTGATTTATCGGTTGTTCAACGATCCACATACAATAAATAACGAGTCACAACTCGAACAACGATACAAATTATTAAATAATTTATTCAAAAAAATATATACATACTAATTTACCGACAGTCATTAAAAATAATAATGGTTACTGTTAATAATTGCAAGTAAATTTTACTAAGCTATGCCAAATGTTTTCATACCAATCAAATCTTAGCTGTTTGCATATTAATGAAAATGTTTCTTTGTAATTCACAAGACTTTTGTAACTTAGGTTTTGTAGAAGCCAACAGTTCGTTTACTATTTAAGGAGGATCACAAGGGTTAAGGTATTTAAATGATAATAAAACTGTAATATCACATACTTAGCAAAACAAATATTAAGAAAGAGAGCAACGCATAATTAACGAACTACAAAATCAAATTGAGATCTCTTCCAAACATGGTTTACAGAAAAAATTAGTCTACAGAACCCAATACAGAGACCAGTACAAATAGAAGATTAATTAGATAAGTTCATTCATAATATCCAAAGGGCTGCGTGGAATAATAGTACTAATACTCCTAATAATAGTCAGAAAATGAAGCTAGTTATCCAGAGGAAGTGAGAGAACGTCTTAATAAAAGCTGGGCCATAAAAGCAAAGCACGGAAGAACTGGGAAAAATATTGAAGTCCAGAAAATAAGAAGGTATTTAACCAATTGTGTAACACATTACATCACCTAACAAAAGATATTAAAAATCAGTCAGTTAATAAATACTTTAGCACTCTAACTGGGCAAAAAAGAACTGATTTTTCATTATGAAAAGCAACTAAGAATCTTAAAAGACCCAAACTTCGGGTCTTCCAATTAAAAATAAAAGAAGAGCTCGAAATGCTAAATAAAAAGCAGATATGTTTACAAATTACCTCGAAGAAACATTCCAAACTTACCCCAAACAAACGGAAGAGAAAAATATTACTTCGATAAATAAGCAGAATACATTAAAAATTACACCTATAACATTGAAAGAACATAAATGGGAAATCAAGAATAATCTGAATGCGCATAAGACTCCAGGGTATGATCCTATAATGGGTCAGATAATAAAAGCGTTACCGGAAAAGCGTTGTGGAAACAAGTACATATAATTAAACTCTGATTTCCATATGAAACAAATACTGCCAGTATTTTTTACTGAAACAGCGTAAGCAAGAAAAAAAACAAAAATACCATTAGAGTGACAGAGACCATTTTTTCCTTTTTTGTTTTTTTATAGTAAAATTAAATGGTTACAACATAACCAATAAATTATTTTGTTTATGAAAAATAGACTAAAAACATTTTGAATCTACAACAATAAATTAAAAAAATCTAAACTTAAAATAATTATTCATTATTTCAATTATTTCCACAATGAACATAAAACGAAATGTTAAAATTACGAATTGACCATAAAAAACTACTATAAATACTTCATTTTTAATGAATTAACTTTTTAAATATGGCTTCACTGCATAGAAACGATTTCTCATCCATATACATTTTTTCCTATAAAATATTTTTTCAGTTCTGACTAAAAATACTTCTCTTGACATATTTTGTCAGAACTGCTATAATAATTTTTTCAGTAACCATAAAAATTTATTAAGTTATGAGTAAATTTTTTGTACTGGAAATTTGTTTTATTTCTCTCGCACTTTAAGAAAAATTATATTTTTATCCTACTTTGACTATTTTGTAAGTATATTTTTCATAATGAATATGCAACTTTTCGACTCAGATATGTACCAAGACAATTAAAAGTTGCAGAAGTAATTATAATAATTAAGCCGAACAAGCCTCCTAATGATAAAGCTTCATATAGGCCAATTTCTTGGGTGTTAACATTATCGAAACTATTTCAAAAGATTCTTCTTAAAATATTAAAATCAATTACATATCGGAAAAAAGGAATTTTATCCCCTCATATCAGTTTGGACTTAGGGAAAAATATTGTTCGATAAAACAAGTACATCGAATTACTGATTTAATTGAGAAATCGCTAGAAAGCAAACAAATATATTCAACCGTATGTAGCGTAGCATTTGACAAAGTATTGCACTGGGACCTAACTTCACAGAGATCATCCGAAGCCATTTTTTCAAATTTTAAAATCATACATATCATAGAGGCACTTCCGAGTACGATACGAGAATAAACACTCCGTATTTAAAGGAATGACAGCAGAAGTACCACAATGGAGTGTTCTTGGACCAATCCTTTATCTCGTATATACTAGAGATATGCCAATTACAGAAGCAACAATGTCAATTTTTGGCCGATGACATGGTAATACTTGCAACAGCAAAGAACTTCAATGACTCGTGTTACTATGTAACTTGTAAAATAGAGAAGGCTACTAACCTGATATGTAATTGGAAAAAGAAATGGCGAATTTAATTAAATTAAGCAAAATCAATCCAAGTAAACTATACAAATCTCAAAATTAATCATATACAAATAATGATAAACTCGGTAGCAGTACCGTATGAAAACTGCTAAATATTTTGGCATGTATGCTAAACTTAGATGGAAGAAATACATAAAAAAGAATGGAAAAGAACTAAACATAAAATTTAAAAAAATGCATTGGCTCTTAGTGAGACAATTTGAACTAACGATCCACAAGAAACTGCTGTTATACAAACAAATTCTGAAACCTGTATGGACATATGGTAGCCGACTCTGGGATTGTGCCCAGAAGACAAATATTCATAGAAGGCAAATATTAATATAAATCATACAAACAGTTCAAAATAAAATCTTGCAATGCATTTTTACATTATTATACATCCACCGGTACATTCGAAACGACAACCTCCATCGAGATCTAAAGGTCGAGCTTGTCGCGGATGAAATTAAGTGTCGTGGAACACTAACAACATCTGCACCAGCATGATTATCTGGACATACGCTGTATGCTGACTTCCTCTCCAACAAGAAAACTGCAAGGAACTAAACCACTGGACTTATCGCGACCAGGAGGTTAGTAGACCTACAGTGGCGAAAAATGAGAAGAGTTTTACGAAATTAGTGATAGTCATGTGATTACTCCGAATAATCAAATACATTATTATGCAATGTAAATTACTAAATGAGTACAAAAATTTAAAAAAAAAATCCATAAAACCCTCTTGACTAGTCATATAGCATCTATGAGGAAATAGTTTCTTATTTTGACAAGATTGAAGAAAATAAATCAATTTAAAAATTAGGTTTTGTTAGTTCGAATTGAGATACGGGTAAAGTTACTTACATTTGTCTTAATGTAATTTTGAACAAATATATTATCTTAAAAGGCTGCCAATGATGTAATGAGCATTCATTCAAAATTCCACTCAACCATGCCAATGTTGTTTTAGATATACATTCGAAATTCTGTTTTCCTGATCCAGTGTTGTTATTGACATACATCCAAAATACCATCTTACTATGCCAGTGTTGTTGTAGACTACATTCTAAATGTCATTCAACCATACCAATGTTGTTCCGGACATACATTCCAATATCTGTCTCATAGGGCCAGTGTTGTTCTCAACATACATTCTACAGTGTGTGTTTTTATGCAAGTGTATTTACACTGGCGTGATAAAATAGAATTTGGAATATATGTCTAGAATAACACTGGCTTAGTGAAATTAAATTTGGGATGTGTCCATAACAACACAGGCGGGATTATGTGAAAATACGAATGGATGTCTAGAACAACACTGGCATAAGAAAACAGAATTTAGAATATTTGTCTAGATCAACATTAGTATGGTGGGGTGGAATTAAGAATACATGCTCATTACAACATTGGCAGCCAAAGTGTTATAAAAGCTTGTGTTAGTTGAAATGTAGAGAAAATGAATGATATGGAACAGTCTCACTGTATTAGATAAGAAACATGTATTATGGTACAAAACTGACATTATTACACTTTTCTCGGTGTTATCTAAATGCAGTGTCCGAAGTTTGCAAATTAGGCTGCAAATGTATGTGAATTATTGGTTTGGAAACCTCTGTGAGTTCCAAAATTAATTCAAAATTGTTTGAGATAAGTTTTCGTGTGTACTTCCCATAAATCGGGTTAGGTACCCAACGCAATTTGTGAAATTCCTCATGTAGCTAGAAATATTGATGACTAGCACTTTTTCGTAATTGTCTCTCAAAATTAATGACTATTATTACTATTCACAAAGAAATATATTCACTTATTGTTTTCGGAATAGATTTCAATTTTTATAGTATCAAAATTTGAGTTGGGATGACTATGCAATGATTACTAATTAAATTTATTTTAGCAAAGTGTAAAAAATTATTTTAAAATATTTCTAGACAAAAAATTATCCATAATAGACAAATTCAAATTAGCCGAACTGCTCGTAGCCATTTAAAAACTTTTTTTTTTTGAAAAAATGCGAACCAATTTAAAATGAAAACTTTATCTTTTATACAAAAATAGAGATTTTTGAAAAATTATTAAAATTCACAATGAACCCCTAACACAATCGATTTTTGTTTTGTAACGAAACATCTAGTCTGATAAAATGTATCCTTAAGTCTCTTTCTTATAAAACTTTATGACACTCTACGATATCTTTTATTTGTGATCCTGAAATCCGTATATCCTCATACACAAAGAGACATTATTATTCATAATAATATAAATATATATATATATTCATATATGTCTGTCTTCAAGTCTTCCTTCGTCTTAAATATACACGGTAAAAATGTATCATTAAAGGTATAAACAGCACAGTTTTGTTTTTGTTTATGAGTTTATGATTGACATTTGAAAAAAAATGGTGAAAACTTTCACCATAAACAATGGAATAATTTAATAATAAAGGAGTGAACAGTCATCTCTCAACACAATAATTTAATTGACTTTTTGGCCACAAAGTAGGTGATCGGGCACAAAATGAGTGTTAGTATTATGGACCACCCACTATTATATGTGTATATTTATATGTTGTAAACATAATATTTATAAAAAATTGAACCAAAACCATATTTTCACGAAATTTAGTCGAAGCGAAATATTTAAAAGAAAAGCCCATTGTTTTTCATTATTTATTTATTTTTTATTTTTTTTTCATTAATGTTTGTTTATTTGACTTTTTTCGGTACGTTTTATTTTATTATAATACACATACACAAAATGAAAAATCACATAATAAATTTTAGTATATCTCCTCTATATGTGTATGTACGAAACTCGGTAATCTGTAAAATGAAAATTGTGGCTAAAAAAGTTGTTGTTTTTGGTGTAGCAAGGTACGTGTACATAATTTGTGCCCCGATAACCTAAACGTTCGCAAATGCCTCGATTCAAAACATATTTTTGTGTATGGCCATTGTTTGCAACTGAACAAATGTGGAAAACGATGAAAGATTACCTTTATGGTTTTTGGCAGATTCAAATTTTAAACGAAGGCGCACGGTTATGCCCAGCAACTGTACATATATTTGGTTCATAAAAGCAATTTTTTTTTTCTAACAAGTATACAGCAACAACTAAATCAAGCAAAATATGAAAAGAAAATTTATATTTTCACTTGGAAAAATAAACATACAGTGTTTCTTTTTGTATGGTAACGTTATGGTTTCACAGTCATAAATATTGAAATTATTGTGTTGCGTTAGTGAGACGTTAAAAATCGTAAATTTGAAAGAATATGTATTTTTATTTTGTGCGATATACGAAGACTACAAACAAAATTTATCGTCTAATGTCTCGACTCATGATTTACATATACAAAAATCGCTATAATATAATCATTTACATCGACCTGCGACTCGTTTGTCTGGATCTTACGAATTGTCTTAACAATTATTAATTCGATTAGTGGGTATCATAGCTCAGCATAATTCAAACTCGGTTACCCATAAACACATACATTTATATTCCACTGAGATAACCGAAACCACAAAACCAAATAAGTACAAAGATTCTGTTGTATCCCATAGGATCTTAATTCTATCTAAAAATTTAATTTATTTTTTTTTTGATTATTTTCACAAAATCAACTTAACGAAATTGATAAAAGAACGAAATAACAATCTTGTTTATTGTCATCAGTAATAATCATTTACAATTAAAATACAATGTATAACTGTGAAGAATACAAAGAAAACACTCCTTTTTCCGTTTTTCCATGCTCAATAGAATTTTGTCATTGAAAACTTCTTCATCATCCACATCAATAAATTAGTTATAATCCAGACCGAAAGATAGTAGGAAAAACAAATAATTTCCACAAACCACTTTGCACAATAATTTTCCGTTATAACATGTATTGTAATATTTTATTTTTTATTTAAATAATTTTATATTTAGATTTTCACTAATTATTTTTTTATTAAAACCATTAAACACTTATATAAACACATAAAAACTGAAACAAATTTTTTTTGTCACAAATTTATATTTTTTCACTTCACTTTTCACTTTAAATATGATTTTTTTTTTAGTCGTCTAAACTTTTCCGCGATCTCGTACACAGTTAAAAGAGAACTAAACCCAACAAATAGAATTAACAATGCTAACAGTTTCGTTTTTTGATGGAAAAATAGTGAATGAATTTTTTCCCCGCAAAAAAAGAAAAACGAAAATTTTTCGTATTCGATTGTTTTACGCCGAAATGGGGATTGGGGAATGCATGAATTGTGATAGATAAAATTCATTTTCATTTATGAATGAAATATAATTTTCATGCGTGTAGGCAAAATTAGCTGGAAATACCGAATGGAAAATATATATGAAAAACGAAACAAATGAGAGAATTGAAAATAGAAATAGAAAAAATCGTCTCTTCTGGTTTTATTTTCGTTATTCATCTTTAGATTTTTCTTATTGCGATATATTTTTCGCTTTGTGTCAGCTTTTAATCTGCATTTTTAAGGTCAAAGTCAAATTGAGATGGATGAGTGTGTGAAAAAAAAATTATGAAATAAATTACGTAAATTATGTATTCACAGACGTGAACAGTATTTGAAACAAAATGATATATATATATATATATATATATATATATATATATATATATATATATATATATATAATATATATATATATATATATATATATATATATATATATATATATATATATATATATATATATATATATATATATATATATATATATATATATATATATATATCAAGCAGTTTTGTCATTCAGTAGGGAAGAACTGGAGACCGCATGGAGAAAGCTAAAGATGAAGAAATATTCTGGACCGGATGAGATCCCACCGGAAGCGGTCAAAGTTGCATCTGAAGTCCACCCAAAAAGAATCTTAGATGTTATAAATCAAGTTTTTAAAAATGGAGAATTACCACGCATCTAGAAGATGGCTAGACTTGTTTTACTTAAAAAGGAGGGGGGACCGGATGGGGTGCCTGCATCATATAGACCACTTTGCCTATTGAACACATTCGGAAACTATATGAACACTTACTACGCCACGAGGTTTGTCAATAAAGCCGCTATCTGAGTGAACGAGGAATCATTGTAGAATCAGCGAGCGTAGCCACTCGAATGAAATCACTTGGACGAGTAGTGTGTCTCAAGGCTGGGTTTTAGGACTACTACTCTGGAATATCTTTATGACGTTGTTCTCAGATTTCCTTTGCCCAAGGAGCTTAAGCTAGTGGGATATACTAATGATCTGGCTCTTTATGTATCGTCGAGATACGTACAACAACTTGTAGAGGGAGTAGAGACCGCGGTTGAAGTCATCTTCAAATGGCGCTACAACCATCGATAACAGTTGGCGCCGGAAAAGACCGAACCAGTTGTAATGGAGGGTAGGGGAATGCTTTTGCCTATAGAATTTAACATATAAGGAATAAGAATAATACCAACAGAAAAAATTTAGTAACAACCACTGGCCTTATTCGATTAAAGGCCAGCACTGGCGGACCGAGCACAAGTAAGAGAAAATTGATCTCCTCGGTAGTCACATCAAAATATTAAATGAGGTATCCGTATAAATTGGACACTGTAAGCGCCCGTGATCAATTGGAGCGCGTACAACTATTGCACTCCGGGTATATAGGGCTTATAGGACAACCAGGAAAGATAGCCTTCATAATATCTAGCATGCCATCTATTACGTTAATAATAATAAGCTAAACTCAGAGTCGCAGTGCTCAGCGGGCATCTTAAGGATGGCACAAAACAAGAAATAGTGGAACAATAGCAGAAACGATGGGAGATCAAAGACACTGCGTCCTGAACTCGATAGTTATTTCCTAGAATTAAAGAGTGGGTGGAGCGTAAGTATGGTGAAGTCAACTTCCTCTTAACGCAATGTCTATCCGGTCATAGCTGTTTTACTAGCTATTTCTTTAAAATGCACATTGAAGGGAGACCTAGTGGTTTCTACTGTGTCTGTGATGAAGAAGAAACAGCAGAACATACTATTTTTCACTGTAAACGGTGAAAGCGAGAGCATAATGAGTGTCTCTAGGGAGCTTAACTGGAACACCAATAATACCAAGATAATGACGATATTACGTCAAAAATTGAAAACACAGCATGAAGCTAATATCATAAAACGATAAGAACATGGACATCCAACGCCTGAAGTCTGATTATGCAAATGTTGTGGACAAGTGGAGCTGCAATAGTCCGGCAGTTCACCCATAAGGGTTTCTCCCCCTTCGGAATATATATATGGATCTTTATATATATATATATATATATATATATATATATATATATATATTATATATATATATATATATATATATATATATATATATATATATATATATATATATGTATATATATATTTAGATATATATAAATATATATATATGTATATATATGTATATATATGTATATATATATATATATATATATATATATATATATATATATATATATATATATATATATATATATATATATATATATGTATATATATATATATATATATATATATATATATATATATATAAATATATGTATATATATATGTATATATATATATATATATATATATATATATATATACATATATATATATATATATACATATATATATATATATATATATATATATATATATATATATATATATATATATATATATATATATATATATATATATATATATATATATATTATATATATATTTATATATATATATATATATATATATATATATATATATATATATATATATATATATATATTTCTCTAACTTATTTGACTTATATTGCTCCTTGTCTGAAGTTTCGAACACTTCATAGTTTTCCACGGTCTTCCTAGTTTTCCTACATTTGGGATAGCAAAACAATTCGTAGTTTGCCAAAGAATACCAATAAAGTTTAGTTTGTTCGTAACTATTAAGATTCCCTACTTCCTTCAACATAAATGTTTTGAACTTCTTGAATTAACGATTAATGGACTCTCAATTTCACCGGACTCTCAATTTCACCGACATTCTTAACGAACTTCTGTTTTTTCCTGAGCAATACTGTTTTTAAGTCACATCAACAATTCTTCATTACAGGAAGCTTAATCGTTTGTTTCTCTAAAATCTATCCGTGCTTCATTAGCAATAGTGCGTGTTCGTTTTTTCTATTGAAATAATAGATCATATAAAAAGTCTCCGCCAGCAACATTCACCATTATTATCTATGACCTTTTGCAATTTTTAAGGTAGCTTCATAATTCCATCACTGTAGAACTTCTGTGGTTTATCGTCGAAAAACTTAGCCAAGTAGTTTTCAGCGGCGCTTTGGTCTGTCAATTTGTTTACCATCAAGAGATTTTCCAGAGACCGAAACAAATTTTAGTCAGACGGTGAAAGGCCCGAGCTATATGGTGTATGAATCAAAATCCCCCAATCAAGTTCCATCAATTTGTTCAGAATTATCAAAGATGGGTTATGACCGCGCATTGTCATGGTGGAACACAACTCTATTTCTATTGACCAATTCTGGTCGGTGTTTCTGGATTGCTTCATTCAACCGGTCGAGTTGTGCCCAGTACAGGACAAAATTGATGGTTTCGAAACGTTGCAGCTGTTTATAATGGACAATTCCTTTCAAATTCCTCAATCCAGGCTTTGAAGTCGTTTGTCACCAACCTTTGACTATGAGCGCCTACGCTTCATACTATTGTATGTCAAATGATTCCAAACTGTTATGTGATTGATGTTAAATGCCTCCGCTAACTCCAGACAGCTTGTGTGCCGATCTTGCTTCACCAATTTCGAAATTTTATCGACTTTTTCAGTGACTGGCCGAAAAATGATGTCATCTTTGACTTCCAAATTTGCGTATTAACAGAATCAAGCAAACTACTCCTGGGTTCTTCGTTCTCTCACAGCATTTTCACCGTACACCACAATCATATTACTCACATATATATATATATATATATATATATATATATATATATATATATATATATATATATATATATATATATATATATATATATATATATATATATATATATATATATATATATATATATATATATATATATATATATATATATATATATATATATAAATATATATATATATATATATATATATATATATATATATATATATATATATATATATATATATACATATATATATATATATATATATATATATATATATATATATATATATATATATATATATATATATATATATATATATATATATATATATTTATATATATATATATATATATATATATATATATATATATATATATATATCGGTTTTTAATCAGGCAATAGAACCAGGCTTTGTTAGCTAGAAATGGTTCATAACCAATAGACAGTGGATCAGATAGACATATATCTAGAATTATGTTACATTTTGATGGTTGAAGGTTGCTTTTCTATATTTTATAGTCCATTACATTTCTTAAATTCTTCATGGAATTGGGAGAACAAAGAAATTTTCACAACAAGAATCATTCTGAAATATCACAAAATCCAGTTCACTGGAAACTCATTCAGCAGTCGGAACAGTAACAGTATCATTTTTTGTATGGGTGTCTATCGTTCTAGTAATATTATATTAAAAACACCGTTGAATTATATGTAACATCAGATCATAAGATAAGGAGAATACTACAACACGGAAAGTACATTCTTAATTATATCCTTCTCCTCTATATCGATTTCTTAAGAATAATTATTTTTAGTCTAGTTTATATATTCGTGACACCAGGTAATCTGCTAGGCTTAATTTAGTTGGATAAAAATGGTGTTTTTTCTGGAAATCTTGTTTATAGTCCCATTTCATCCAGTTGCCTTTAAACCGTATGCACACTACATGGCTTTATTTGAAATAAAAATTTAGATAAGTGTCAAATAATTTGAAATGTGCCAGTTGGGAATTAATTGATATATCGAAAAAATAGAGTCAAACAATTAAAAATAAGAAATCTTGTTGAGCTATCCCACTTGATTATGGTATAACTAATTTGTTTCTATTCACTAAGGTTAATAAGTATGAAGACGGTGTCTTATAAAATTAAAAACAACCATAAATAATGGTAGAGACTATTATTTTAGTGGTGCCATCATTCTATATATGCCCTTCGTTATAATGTAATTCCGAAAAGTTGATAAAATTTAACAGCGTTAAGTCTGATTTCCATTATGAAACAAATACTGCCAGTATTTTTTACTGAAAAAAACCAAAGCGAGAAAAAAAACCAAAATACTACTAGAGTGATAGAGACCATTTCCTTTTTTTTATAGTGGATATATTTTGACAGATTTTTTTTTGTTATTGAAAAAAGACAAAAACACTTTGAATCTACACGAATAAATTAAAAATAAATAAACTAAACATAATTATTCATTATTTCAATTATTTTCACAATAAATTACGATGGATGACAAGACAAAATGTTAAAATTATGAATTGACCATAAAAAAAACTATTATAAAATGATTCATATTTAATAAATGACTTCGCTTTTTAAATATATGTAGCTTCACTGCATAGAAACGATTTCTCATCCATATATAATATTCCTATAAAATATTTTTCTCTTTATATATTCGGTCAGTACTGCTATAATAATTTATTCAGTAACCATAAAAATTTATTCAGTACTGAATAAATTACTGGAAATTGGTTTTATTTCTCTCACACTTTAAGGAAAATTATATTTTTATCCTACTTTGACTCTTTTGTCAGTATATTTTTCATAATGGTAATCAGGATTTAGTCATAACTATCTAACAATGTTCTCAAATTAAAAACTGTTTGCAGTCACGCTTTTACAACTTGGACTTAACTTATACTCCCATTAACTAATCCCAAGACCAGGATTTACCTCAAAATGGCTTGTTTTATAGTTATACCAGGTAACACAGTACTGTTCATCACTGTGTTACACATTAAAATTAATTCATCAAAATTATGGAGAATGTTTTGGGGTTTTCAAGGGTCATAAATTTGTGTTAAATGTCAAACCAAATTTAATTAAATTAACTGAAATTTTAACTTTTAATTATGGTCACATAAATGTATCTAATATTAATTTCTAAAATCTTTATAATATCTATTATATTGTACTTATAGAAACAGTGTTTGCGAAAATTAATCGATACGGTATTGATTGACGTTTTCTTTATCGGTATTGATTGATGTTTAAAATTAAATTAATTATCCGTGTGGAAAATGGTTTATATAAAATATGTAAAATTAAGAAGATTATTTTTATTTTATTTATTAAAAGTTATTTAAAGTAATGGTTCTATACATAGCTTAGGTGAGGTTTATCATCTATATATTTATACATATTGAAGTTAGCATATAAGCTCATCTATAAATTTTAATTAAAATGAATAATATATAATCTATTCTAATTTTGGGATTTGAAATGAATTGGTTTTTACTCATTCACAATCAACAAAAATGAATTAAAAAAATTAAAATGGTAATCTGGACCGCATCCCATCACCAAAATATCTTTTATAAAATATTAATAAATATATTCACCCAGCGGACAATGGAAAACCAACATATTGGCCCACAAATATTTTCAAAGTATTGTATCTCACAAATTTTAACATGACAAAAGATCGTGAATCGTGATGGCCTATCATCTGATCACCACTAATAATTATACTCGTACTAAGACTATAGAAAATTATTCAAGTAAAAACAAAAGGCAAGAAAAAGCAACCGCCCAGGTGGCTCAGTGGTTAAAGCTGTGGCAGTTGGAGCGAGAGGTACCGGGTTCGAATACCGATAGGGGCATCCTGCAAAAGGGCTTATCACCATCTGATTAAGATCGGTGGTGTTAATGAACACATCTTTGACCCAGGAGTGCAGAACTCCAAAAATCTACCTATAGCCGTACATCCACGATTTGGCCATTTAGGCGTAAAATAGGGCGTAAATAAGCAAAACGAAAGAGCGGGGGAGCCTTGAGCCCCAAAACAGTTTTAATAGTTTAAAATATAAAAAAAACGAAAAACTGATAACAAAATCAAAAAAGGTCTAAAAATAGTAACACGATATTGAACTATCTCTGATTAAAGATGCAAATACCTTCAACCGTGGTAAACGATAATGCTGGAGTTCGATGAATGAATGAATTTTCGACGACCGGTAATTATCATATATATAATCTCGTGAAGTAACATTTATGGTATTACAAACGAAGTGCATGCTAATCAGAATGTTAAGCTAACAATCCTAAGCTGATGTTAACGAGTTTGAGTAAATGAGACCAAAACCTTCTTACTACTACTATTCATTACTTAGACCAGCTTGCGGTTAACTCGATTGTAATGAATTATATTACAAATTGGAATGGCATCCGAAGAGGTCTTCTATGTAATCAGATAACCGATTGTTAAACTGATCTATAGACACGTAACAACCACCTACAATCTTATAACATTAACTTGACATCATTACAACTATTTTACATTATAATCATTATATATATTTATATATATATATATATATATATATATATATATATATATATATATATATATATATATATATATATATATATATATTTATATATATATATATATATATATATATATATATATATATATATATATATATATATATATATACAGTACTGTGCAAAAAAATCCGGACAGTTTGAATTCCTTTAAAAACATTAAATATTACCTAGTGTTTTAACATTTTTTTAGATTCCAATTTGTAGATTGCATTTTGTAATTCACTAGAACTATGGTAGTAAATATAAGTCGTTTAAGTTATGTTTATGAAGAAAGAGCTTTTAGTATAAAAAAGCTGACAAAGTACAAAAATGTCTAAACTAAACGACCAAGAAAAAGGTGTTGTTATCAGGTTATGGAAGGAAGGGCTGTCCATGCGTGAAATTGTTGATAGGATAGGTTGTTAGAAATCATCAATTGCTTATCTTGTAAAAAAATATAAGACTACGGGGAACACAGAGCGGTCTCAAGGGTCAGGCAGACCGAGGAAAACCACAACAATGCAAGATAAATTCCTGGTTCTTCGTTCCAAGCGGAACAGTTTTAAGACTTTACCGAAATTGCCGACCTTGCTACAGCAACAGGTATTGAAATTTCCAGTTCAACTGTTCGGAGAAGATTACTAAACGCAAATAGGGCACGCCGCTCGATGCAGAAACCTTTCCTAAAGTTATCTTCGAAAATTTCTCGGCTTCAGTGGGCCAGAGAGCACTCTAACTGGACAGGGAGTTGTAGAATAACGTGGTGTTCTCTGACGAAAGCAAATTTAAACTGCATGTGGGAGATGGACTGCTAACTTAGCGATATCTGCATTTACAAGTGCCTAATAAAACTGAGGGTGTAATGGTTTGAGGCTGTTGTAGTAATGCTGGTGTTGGTCACTTGGCCTTTATCGAAGCAGGGATAACCGGTAATGTATACCTGAACATCCCAGAAAGGCGTTGGAAAGCATCAGTTTTGGAGCTATTTAATTAAACTGAGAGCTTCATCTATCAACAAGACAATGCCCATAGATCAAAACAATTGACTATGTAGTTTTTCTACTTTATTTAAAACTTCTGTATAACTTTCAGGTGAAAATTAATAAAAAACTTTATTACATAAAATTTTATTTCTATTTGAAGGTGAAAAAGTTCTTGGTTGATAATTCCATCTACACAATGGAATGGCCCCCTATATCCCAGATATGAACCCAATTGAAAAAAGTTATGCTATTCTGAAACATAAAGCCCGTCAGAGTAATCCAGAAACCATCCAACAACTGTAGCACCAAATCCAAATTGCGTGGGAACTAAGCACTGACGTGATTCAAAATTTAATTCACTCCATCAGCAACTGATGTGCAGCGGTAATTAAGAAAAATGGCGGTCATACCAAATATTAAATTTATAGTTTAGTGGATAATTTATACATTTTATATTTTGAAATATGACTAATTACGAAATTAATATATTTTTTTGAATTTATTAAAATTAATTCGTTTAAAAAAATATGGCAAATAATTTTTTTCCATTTTCGCAAATTCGCTCATATTATTTTACTAAGATCATGAAACTTAAAACCAAATAACATTTTAAATAAATAATGAGTTAAATAATAAGAAAAAAACACTTGTTGGTGTTACAGTAATTGGGTTCGTGAAAAAATTGGTTTAATAAAAAAATATTAGCTGTCCGGATTTTTTTGCACAGTACTGTTTATATATATATTATAATATATATATATATATATATATATATATATATATATATATATATATATATATATATATATATATATATATATATATATATATATATATATATATATATATATATATATACATATACATATATATATTTATATATATATATATATATATATATATATATATATATATATATATATATATATATATATATATATATATATATATATTTAAATATATATATATATATATATATATATATATATATATATATATATATATATATATATATATATATATATATATATATATATATATATATATATATATATATATACTCGTATATTCTAATAAGATTACTTCAGTCTTTGTCGCAACAAACTTCTAATTGTGACGAAACCAGTCTGGTACAGTAAAAAAAGAAACTTGCTTTGGAAAGAAAGTCATCATTATTTTGCATCAGGTTTTGGTCTTTCCAATTTGATGCATTTATCAAATTGGAAAGACCAAAACCTGTTTGTTTTTAATATAAGGGAAGATACCAGTATAAAAGATATTACTAGCGGATAATACCACCGGTCAAAGCACATCAAATCATTCTCTAACCTTTTTTCAGCCTATGTATAGTCTTTACTTTTTTTCAGTCTTAATCTAAATATCATAGCAGCGATCGCGACCTTGTATCAATCAAAATAACAAATCGTATCGTTCAGAAAACGTGGTAATTTTTTTTTGTTGAAATTTGAATTTTGAAATAAAAGACTTAATCTTATAATATAGGCTTCAACGGAAGGTAAAGGCACAAACGTCAACAACAATAATGTTATCACACCTTTCAACAAGACAAAATAATCTTCCAAGTAATGAAATTTTGTTATTTTAGTTATTTGCTATACTGGTTCTTTAGGACAAAAACCCTAATCTAACGAGATTTCAGTTATTTTGTTGTAAGAGTATTGTCTTGCAAGAGAAAAAAACTGACCTCACTGATATTATTGGTTGTTGCAAGATGAGTATAAAATCTGATTTCCCTTGTCGGAATAAGCTATTATCTCGAGGGGTTTCACTTATACGAAGGATGTATTCTAACATGAGATTAAAAAGTATCGAGGACAGCGCATCTCCTTGTCGAACACCAAAATTAACTGCGGATGTTTTCGATAGCCTGTTCTCAACTTTAACACAGTATTTTGATGCGTAATTACCGATATTTTCCTTCGCCAGAGAAGTAATTCCACCCAAGATAATGTATGACAGTAATTTGTATGCTGTGCAAAGGAGAGCTATACCGCGATAATTCTC
The DNA here is from genome assembly GCA_963932295.1 of Tipula lateralis. Lineage (NCBI taxonomy): Eukaryota > Metazoa > Arthropoda > Insecta > Diptera > Tipulidae > Tipula > Tipula lateralis. The sequence goes on along the minus strand of OZ010736.1, from coordinate 107,444,832 downwards.
ACACTTTAAGCGATCACCCTTCTTAAATATTGGGCATAACACTTTCAATTCTTCAGGCTTAGCATCATTTCACAATAGCAATCGAACAAGGTCCTAAAGATATTTTCACAAATATTTTCCCAATTCTTAATATCAAGAGCTCTGAATAAATGAAATCAACTCCTGATGAGCTTAAACATTCGATTATCGACTGCCTGAAAGTCCAGCACAACCTTTTTTTTCCTGTGGCCCAATGAGAAAACCAACTCCAAGATTTCCGAGGTCAACTTCACTGTGTAGCAACGTATAGCCTTGTGATACATGGTCTGCACTTTTAGGCCATCGAGTTTCTTGGAGCGCTACGAGTTCCAGCCGATACTCTTTCATACATGTGACAAGGCCGTCAAACGGGCCAGATTTTCGATTATATTTATATTGCAAATATGTTGCTGTATTCCTGAGTCCAAATGTAATTCAAAAACCTGGAACAACCCAAGAGGTGTTACGAAGGCAGTTTTTAGAATGTCAAATGGAACCTGAATAGAATCTGAAGGTTTGTTATAAAAAAAACTCCGAACAGGATATATTTAATAATAGACCCATGCTCGTATCGTCCCATGCTCGTACTAAATCCAATGTAGTAAATATATATAGTTACCAGAAAGTTAATATTTAAAATAATTGATCGAGAATGGCTACGCCAATAAATTCCCGACAATCACTAAATTTTTTTACATACATAGATTACTGAAATGACAGTTTCATACACTTAATTAAATCTATACATACACTTAGTTAAAACTAATTAAATTTAGATTCAACTAGTTCAAGAAGTTTTTCTGCAAGTCACGACTCATAAATTATCAGCAAATTTCTTATTAATTTCATTTTTTATTAAGTTCATTTTTTATGATTAATCACATTCACAGTTAAGATTACGTTCAGAATGCGAAATAAATGTCAACACTCTTAGCTAAGGCTGATTGCGTCTGCGACTGTACGTCAGAAGCGAAGGTTAGCTATAAAAATTATTTTAAATGGTCTCGAGGATTGTCAATAAATTCTCGAGAAACGGGAAATCCCGAAAATAACTCTCGAGAAACGAGAGATCTGAAATATATACAAATTTTTCGGGAGTTCTCGAGATGATATTTCTTGAAAAGAAACTCTACTTCGAACTACTGATTTCTTAAAAAATCTTATATTTTGGTTCATCTTATCTAAAGCTGGCTTTATTCCGTCGTAATGTTTTTATCGATTTCAAAATTAATTAAACAACGGGATCCAAATTGTCATTAATGCGTCAACGTCTCTTCCATTATCATCATACTCATCTACAATGTCGTCATATAGTATCTTCTATTTCTGTAATAATTTTTTATGTATCATGCATTATAGTAGAACTTACTTACTGTCCTCATTAGCTTTCCGTATTAAACCATAACGTTAGCACCATCAACTACATCCTAATTCAGTTGTACTCCATATTCTTGTAAACGATTCTCCCATGTACTTTAACTGAATCTTAAACAAATTTAGTAGTCACTGAATTAACGGTGATGTCTTAGGATCACCTCATAATAATGCATATGTTCACTCATCGAGTGTCACTTTTCGGCATTGTATAATTTCGATATGCAATAAAACCTTTGATACCTTCAGACTGTGTGATGGATAGAAAGTAACCCCCACCGTGGTTGCTCGTTTTGCTAGTCACATATGTGGTGTATTGACTTTAGTTCTTTCGGCTTGTACAGACTCTGGATCTTCTAAACGTTGTCAAAATTTAATACCATCTTTTTGACTAAATGAATTTGTATTGCAACTGGGTTTCCTTTCTTACAACTGATTTTAACACAACAACCCTTAACAGTACACAGAGCCTTGTTTATTATATAATTTGTCGGATATAGTACCCGAATACCCATGGTATTTACCCTGGTACTAAATATCGGATCCCTGAGACATCAAAGAAAGAGGTTAACAATCAAGTTGGAAAACTTCTGGAGGATAAAATCATTCAAAACAAAAGTCCATGAAATTCCCTAATATTCTAGTACCAAAGAAATCTGAAAACGAAAAGACAAAGTGGCAACTAGTTTTTGATTACCGGAAGCTCAATGAGATTACAATAGAAATCCGTATCTCCTTAAATATAACAGAGATCTTAGATCAATAAGGTCATTCTCGATACTTGAGCACTTTAGAAATGGCTTGGGGTATCATCAAATCGAGATGGACCCTAAAGAGAAAGAATAATCTTCTTTCTGTATTAGATTTGGACATTTCGAATTTAATAAATGCCATTCGGTCTAAGAGGGGCTCCAGTACCTTCCAAAGTATGATGAACCATATACTAACTGGATTACAAGGATTAAAATGTTTCGTGTATCTATATGATATCGTCATATATGGAAAAAAATTGAGTGATCAAAATCGAAAATTAATGAATATACTTACTCGCTTGAAGGATTCTAATTTGAAAATTGAACCGGAAAAATGTAATTTCCTAAAACGTGAAATAACATATCTAGGACACGTCATCTCTCCTGACGGCATCAAACCTGATCCCACTAAAGTTAAAGCAGTGCGAAATTTTTCGAGGCCTACTAATAAAAAAATTGTTCAATCTTTTCTGGATCTGCCGAACTATTACCGACGTTTTATTACCCGGAACTAGAACATAAGCTATTTTACGTTAAAAACTGGCCTACCACTTGTAATAATACAGGGTGTCCCCCGGGAAGGTATACTACTTTGTTTGTTTATAATTTTTGATTAAATGAAAGAAATAGATATTATATTGATAAATGTTTTATTTAATGTCGGCAATTATGTATGGAATACAATATCAGATAAATGTCCACCTCTATTAGCCTCACAAATGCGAGCCATTTTGAGCACATTTTTCATTGCATTCTCACACATTTCACGCGGTATTACATTAATTTCATCACGATATTTTGTTGAATTGCTCAAGCGTTTCTGGTTTGTTTGCATAAGCCTTGCTTTTGAGATATCCCCACAAAAAGAAGTCCGGAGCAGTCCAATCAGGCGACCGTGGAGGCCAATCAACATCACCATTTTTTGAAATAACTTGTTATGGAAAGAGGTCTCGCAGTAATTCCATTGTAATCCTGGCTGTATGCGATGTGGCACCGTCTTGTTGATACTACATGTTAATCAAGCCCAAATCATGCAGTTGTGGTGTTAAAAAGTTTTCAATCATATCACGATATCGCTCATCATTTACAGTTACCGTTACGCCGTTTTCATTTTCCAAGAAGCAAGGTCCAATGATTCCTCCTGACCAAATTATACACCAGACAGTCACTTTTAATGGATGTAAAGGTGACTGATGAATAATTTGAGGAGTTTTCCATTGCCCAGAACCGAATATTTTGTTTATTCACATATCCACTCAAATCAAAATGTGCCTCGTCACTCATTATGATTTTTTCATGAAAATCGGGGTTGTCATGGGCGCGCTGTAACATCCTATTTTCATATTTACGGTGGCGTAAATGGTCTTGTGGAATAAACTCTTGTGTCAACTGAATCTTAAATGGAAACAAATGCAAATCCTTGTGCAAAATTGTGGCCAAACTTGTTATGTGATGACCAAGCTCATGGGCACGGCGTTGAATTGAGGTCGATGGATAGTTTTGAACACTTTCTTGATCAGCAGTAATGTTTTCAGCCGATCTTGCAGTACGTTGTGGCCCATGTTTGAGCTATCACCTACAGACCCTCTTTCTTCGAAATCATTTACTACAGATAAATAGTGCGTTTTGTTGACACGTTGTTTCTCCCAAAAATTTCACGTAACTTTCTCATCGTCACAGTAATCGATGATTGATTTCGATAAAATGTTTTAACGATAAAAACACGATGATTTATCGAATTTTTTCCGTAATAAATTTGCCACGTGTCTACTTCACGATTGCAAAATATGTACTGTCAAGACTAAGGTTAACCAAAATGGCAGCAAAACAAAGTAGAATATCTTTCCGGCGGACACCCTGTATATGTAATGTGATTGTGCAGCTTCCCTATTTGGTTTAAGTAATAATGGTACGTGGTTTAATTTCCTTGAGACGATCAATAAAAACAAGGAGTATTTTTTGTCACGTGATCGAAGAGATTTCAAATCTTCTTTCAGTTACATTTGTTGTACTAACGATACACATATAAATAGTTTTTTTTATTCTAATTTGAACACCTCGATATTATTGTTAAGATTGTTGCTAAGTCAAATCTGGTTGGCCAGCACTTTTGTATGTTTTTGAATGTTTCCATGCATAATACACTTGGCTCATTTCGGTTGCTATTATGCCACCAGTACATGCAATGCCAAGTATGATTCAACCCACGTTTCAACCCACATACACTTACACATTAAAAACACCCAATCATGATTTTTGGTCACCACCAGGAATCTAGAGACCCCCGAATGAGAGAGCAAGCACATTATTTTCTATGACACGTGAGTGACATATCGGTACACTCCCAGTTATTGCTTTCATTGAATTGTTATATATATTCCAAGTCCTTGGATTTAGATTTTTCTTTTTTAAATCTTAACCCTAAATTTGTTCATTGGCTATTGCCATTACACTTGAGACAATTGTGTCATAACAATCCAACTTAAAAATTATACGTGACTCTATTTTCAAATAACCAATACAACTCGTAAGCCATTTAAAAATTTAAAATAAAATATTTTTGTTTGAATCTGTATATACCTTCGCAGCATCCCCAACATAACTGGGGCACAAAAAAGTTTTATTTCATTTTCCGTTTTCCATATTTTCGGAAATAAAAAATAATAATAAGACCAATTCCATTGTTTGGTGATTCTTTGTGTTGCGCTACTTTTATTGTTAGTTCGGGGAGCAAAAAGATTTGGTACCCTACCAACCAATCCCCAATTGAATTTTATTTCATTTTCATCACATACACAACCACCACCATCACAATAAAGAAAGCACAGAACAACAGTAAAATTCTAATTTAACCGAGAAGCACGAAAAAAAAATACAAAAAAGAAATCAAATTAAAAAGTTTACTATAAAAAGCTCTTTAGAACAAAAACGAAATAAAAAGTTCATTGTCATTTTAATTTGCATTCTAAAGCTCGAAATGATGTTGGCTGCGTAATAGTGTCGCTGTGTATAATAAATGTAAGATAAAACGTCATGTTAATAGAGTTACTCGATTCAACCGAATAGTTTTTGAAACATTTCATCTCAACGTAACGATAGATACACTTGTAAATAGTTGAATTGAATTGATTGAATTGATACACAATTAAAATACAAAACGAGATAATTCTATTTAAATTTTCGCGTACAAAATACAATGTCATTCACACTCGGGGATTGAAGTATCATTATGTATAGACTATGTTATGGGATTAAGTGTAGATGAATAAAATGTTTAACATCGAATTCTAAAATGTTTTGTACACTCACTCTCAAGACATCTGTTAGACGATGTAAAAACACATTTTTGTGGTTCTTGATTTAATGACTTTGGGGTTTATCCCAAATTAAATTGTCAGTCTTTCAACATAAATATTCGATTTGTTTTATCAAGGTAGCTCCAAAATATTTATTAACGATGTGATGTACTTGTCAAACAGTTCTTTGTTTGAATTGAGGATGGACAGACAGAAATTAATAAAAACTATCAAAATAATGATGAAGGATAAATTAACCATTAATAAAATATTTTATTTTAATTACTAATCGGTGAGATTAATTCCTCTACTGGTGACCCCGACCAATAATTTATAAGTTGTTTATAAAGGGTATTTTTTAAGAGGACAATTTTGAGTTGGCAACACTGCTTTATTTGACAACCCATTTAACACCTGATAGTTGCTTTATGTTTAGTTTGGTTTGACATTTCATTATGGATAGACTTACATCAGAAGAACGCTTGCAAATTGTTGAATTTATATCAAAATAGTGCACTTCATCTATTTTATGGCATACATATACGGCCTTCATAGTGGCTAATTCGAATAACAATAGATCGGTTTCGGATCACGTTTACTCTTAATGATAATGTGCTTTCCGTGAGATGCCGCTGTACAGGAAAACATTGGAAAATATCCAAATCAATCAATTCGTCTGAAACAGCAGCTGGGGTTGTGTTATTTTAGTTTATGGACGATTTTACGAATGGATCTTGACTTAAAAGCTTTAAAGATTCAACTTATGCAGAAATTAAAGCCAAACGATCATCGTACACGCCGCCAATTCGGCGAATGGGCTGAAGCACAAATTGATATGAATTTCCTTTCAAAATTGTTCTCCAATGAAGCCCATTTTTGTTTGAATGGGTACGTTAATAAGCAGAATTGTCGCATTTGATGCGAGGATCGTTTCTTAATTCTAATCGTTTCTTAATTCTAATTGGATTGTTCTATGTAGGCTTAAATTGTTGGTGTGTTAAGCCACCAGTATTTTTCGAGTTGTCTGATATATTTTCCTGATGTTTTGCGGTTAAATGTTTTATCAAACCTTAAGGTCCCTAAATTTGTGAAATTTGTTGTGTGGAATCGTTTTTCATTTGATCTTTTGGTAATATGGTAGATTAAAGGGATCTGATCATCATTCTGTATGTATTTTAATGTATCTAAGAAAGAAATGATTTGGGACCTGGAATATAACCTGGAATGATACTGTTAGCAAGAATTTGCGTGCTTGTATAATATGGACCATAGATTAGGAAGTTATTTGTGTTGTTTGTCAATCTGAGGATATGTTGGCGGATTAGATGGATGATGTGTATTTACTGATGGATGATGTAAAATAACTGTTTGTTGCGCTTTATGGGCTGGCAAAGGCATTGTCTTCAAAAACAATAATGATCAAACTGTTACTGTCAATGGTATAGAGACATGATTAGAAATTTATTCGTACCTAAATTATATGGAATTAATCCTGCTGACATGTGGTTGCAACATGACGGAACCACATGCCACACAGCGTACGCTACAGTTGATTTACTCAAAGAAACTTTTGATGAAAGAATAATTTCGCGTATGGTTCAATTAATGAGCCACCAAAATTGTTATTTTAAAAATATTGAAAGTGATCTTTCTGTTTCAATGAAATAAGATCACAAATCTTTTTAACCCTGTTAGGAAACTTTTTTGGTGTTAAAACTGATTTGAATCACATACTCACTATATCTAGATGAACAGCCTTTACGGCAGGAATCATATAAAAGTACAGTAATGTATTGTTACGATTTGCCCTAGTAAGGCTACCGACTAACATAAGGTTCGATCTCAAGATTGTGAATTTTCCACAAAAGATTATTTGTATCACAATTATTCATTATTTTACCACTGTTATTTCACTACTAATTTCTACTTTCTCTTCTACTTTCTAATTTCATTTGTCGCGGTTTAAATTCAAAACTGATTCAATACGCATGTTGCTCTCAATTAGCCTGATTCTAGATCATCGTATAAATTTTCGTTTTGTTTATTATTTGCTATGAATAATGCGTTTATTTTGTTTTTTAATTATATCTATTCAGTTATTCTACTAACTCAGAGATGTCACCTATTACATCTCGAACCTCAGTTTGGTTGGAATCCTATGAGAAATAGGGGAACTATGGGAAACCGTAACAATTGATGACAGATGATGAGTGGTTTAAAAACCGAAATGATGACCGAACAAGAAAATTTGAAAACGGAACTGCTAACTGGATAGGAAAAAATGATTATCGAACAAAACGAAGACCAGATTGCAGCTTTTATATATTCCATGTTTCCATGTAGAGTAAAGAGTTAGGTTGAGTTGAAATTAGGATTATCTTAAATTTAATATGGCGTCGAACGTTTCCATGAAAAAAACAGAGTAAGGTTGAGTTGACAGCTCTATATTTTTTGTTTGTAATTAGTCATTTTTTGTGTTTATCATCTGAAGATCAGTGAAGTTAATAATTTTAATCGTGCGTTAATACTTCATGTATTTTTGTACATAATGGGGAAAATCACAGTAAATAAGAAAGTTATAATAAAATACTGTGTTTAGTGCATAGGAAAAAACCTTCGGTCACAAAATCACAACCAAAGTGACCGTCGCCAATTTAAATTTCAACTTTACTCAACCTTCACTAGTTTCGTCGAGTTAAAAACATTTATCGAATCTCGACCCTAAACTCTGTTTCCATGAACACCAACCCTAACTTTACTTTGTTTCAACCTAGCATGGCAACATAGTAATAGTGACATTAAAAGGCTGTGTATTAGATATGCTACAGATTGTTTCAGAATCCGAACAAGCAATTAATAATATAATTTTGCTGACCTAAGAATGAAATTAAGGCACTGATCACAAACGTGAGCTGTACAGGATGGAGCATATACATAGAGCGATTAGTACATCTGACATATTACAATATGGCTCCCGAATACAAATAGAGAATTAAAATATCCTGTATTTACTGATCTTATTCGTGATGTCGAAAGAAGTAGAGCGGTAGTGTAAGCTTCGAAAACATCATTTGCTGAAACAATTGCTTGTGCATTTACGACCGAGATTAGGTCGAATTGGGCGTTAAAATACAAGAGGTAATGACAAACCAGTAATTAATTGGCAACCAACAATGTTTCGGGATGGCAAACGCAGAATAAGATGATGGGTCTGTGACAAACATGATCATATTTCAAACGATTGATGGAAAATCACGTATCGATGATACTATCAGCGATGTATTGGAGGAAAAGGCAATATATAAAAAGGATTCGAAAAAGAAGAGAGTTCTGTAAGATTACAGGGTTTTTACAGGATTTTTACATGTAAAATGTAAACTCTCATTTTTTAAATAATGTAAAGTAAAAAATGAATATACCTTTTTGTTACAATTGTGCCACCTCTTATCAAAGCTTATAAATTCCAAAAAATTGACTGTGCACTTGATCATTTATGATTAATATTTCGCTTCATGCTAAATTAAGATTCTATATGTTTTTACATGTAAAATTTCTAACTGTGGTAAAGAAGGAAAACAAAGTCTTACATCCGAATAATAAGTGAAATAATAGTGGTGAACAAAATGATTGTTGGGATTATAATGAACTTTCGTGAAAATAAGAAAATTATCGATTATTCACAATCCAGTGACCAAACCTTAGTTTGGTTGGAATCATAAACCAGTTAGGTTTCATTAGCGACCCATGCCTATGTTCGGCGATCTTAACATTTTAATAAAATTAGTAACCCTTAAAAAATCAGTAATCATTACCAGCTTTATTAAAAACGTTTTTTTTTTTAAATTATAAGTAATATATACAGTTGTAGCTGATAAGATAAGTGGAACCATTGGATCTAAAGATCACGTGCCTTGTCCACTGATTCTTTACAAAAAAAATTATATTTAATTAGCAATTAACAATAAAAGAAATGAAAATTAATAAAATTTAATACACATTATAATAAACCATTACTGTACAAAAAATCACTGCTTACTTTTTTTTTATTTTTTTTTATTTATAATTGTTAAACTAGTAAAGCAAATAGATGGTCAATATTTTTGGTTTGATAAAGCCATGTTTTAAGAGTTTTAGTAAAAAGAGAAAATTTATTACACATTCGAATATCAATCGGCAAATTGTTATAAATTATTGGTGCTGCAATATCGAAACAAGTTTTTCGCAGATCTAATCTAAAATTTGGAACATGCTTAACAAAATTCTGATTAGTACGAAGATTATAACCTGCGTGAGTAACAAAATTATTACCACTTTTAATATAAAATAGTCTCAATACCTTGAAAACATATATATGACGCAAGGGTAGTATGTTAAGATTACGAAATAAGGGCCACGAGGATGAATATGATGGTTTAAAAGACAAAATTCTTAGTAATTGTTTTCGTATGTTTTCGTCGTACGTATGTAGGACGTAATATCGTTTTGCAGGCACTACCCCAACATGATAAACCGTATTGTAAAATTGAATCCGCTAAGGCAAAATAAATCATTCTTAGTAAATATTGCGGACAGTATAAGCGTAGAACATACATTTTCCTCGAAACCATTAATAGTTTAGATTTTATAACTTGAATGTGAGCTTTCCAGTTTAAATCTTTATCAATTAAAATACCTAAATATCGAAATTCATTAACTGGATTTATTAAGAAACAATCATTAATAGAGCACTGGTTGATTTTTATGCATTCAAATGCATAGTATGTTGTTTGGAGATCTGCTGCTAGGGTGTTTCTAAAATGTAGTAATTTCGTTTTGGGACTCAGAACAAAGTTATGAGCTTTTAACCATACAGATAAAATGTTTAAATCATGATCTATGATAGTAATATTGTCTTTCATACTGGGACTAGCGTAAGTAAACGAGATATCATCAGCAAAATCAGATAATGACCCACAGAATTGTTGCTAAAATAATCCATTTACATAAACAAAAAATAATAAAGGTCCTAAAACAGAACCCTGTGGTACACCCACATTAATTGGTAATTCATAACTTAATTGTTGGTTTACTCTAACTACTTGGGCTCGTCCATTTAAGTAGGAACACAACCATTTAAGACTTGAACCTCTGAACCCACAGCAATGCAGCTTTTTAAAAAGTGTGGTATGCTTAACGCGGTCAAATGCTTTAGTTAGATCTACAAAGAGTGTTGAAACTTTGAGTCCTTTATCAATATTTTCAGTTACTTGTTGTAAGAAACACAAGACAGCTTGCTCTCTATTTTTGTTTTTCCTAAAACCAAACTGAACGGGAGAGAGAAAATTAATTTTGTCTAGCCAAGAAACAATTCTGGTTTTAATAGCTTTTTTAAATATTTTAGAAAAAACAGAAAGTAGTGCAATTGGTCGATAATTATTAAGACTAGTTCTATGGTTGTTTTATAAATCGGAACAACTAATGCTCTTTTTAATGATGTAGGAAGAACCCCTATATCAAGACTAAAATTGAAAATAAAAGTTAGCACATCAACTAGAAAGTATGCCATTTTTTTTAACAATAGAATTAAATATGCCATCCAAACTAGGAGAGGAATTGTTTTTGAGCGTAGAAATAATGAGATATACTTCTCTGGAAGAAATTTCCGGAAGAACACAACTATTTATTGATTGATAATGTTGAGATATTATTCGATATTTGTCAGCTTCTTTCATAAGGAGTGTAGCATTACTTGAGTTACCAACACTTGTAAAATACTAGTTGAATTCATTGGCAATTTGCATTGAATCTGAAATTAAACGACCTCTTTGATCAATAATTTTTTTAATTTTGTTTGGATCTGACTGTCCGTTTATTATTAACTGTTCTCCAATTTTTGCGAGCATCGTTATTGTTATTATTAAATTGTTTAGAATAAAATTTTTTTTTGGTAATTTCAATTTGACAATTAACAGAATCACACAGCACTAGCTATATTTCTTTAATCTCATGTTGTTGGGGTGTTTTTTTTGCAAGAAGACAACTCTTGTTTCTCTTACGTATAAGTCTCAATAAATCATCAGACATCCATGGTTTTAATTTCATTTGTCGTTTTTCAACGTTCAATTACCCTCATACGCCTTAATTTGTTTTGTATTCCCAATCGTTCACCTACTTTCAGGATGCCATGCTGATCGACGAATAGAGCGAGTGATATTAATACTCTTACCCAACTAATTTGTCTCCCGACCTAAACTCGTGACTTAAATTGCCTCAGTAGTCACCTTAGGTAGACCCTTACTCATTTGTTTCTTTCTTTTGATGGTATTAATACAAGAATATTTCACATTATTTTAAACCACTATAAATGTTTCCTTCCTTTACAATGATTATTTTCTTACCCCGTTTCTCAGTATCTACTTTGTACGTGGTTTTAATTTTTGGTCATTCGGTTTCCAAGTATCTTAAATATCCGAAATCAGTGTACAACTACTATGAAATCTGTGAAGCCATACGTGGTTGGATTGTCGAGAGTTAGAACGACGAATTACGGTATTTCACCAAGTCCTCCAGAATCAACGTTTCATATAGTTCCAATCATACCGAACTTATATTCTTAAACAGTGCTACCTTAATTTTGCAATATATTTTGCGTCAGGTTACTTCTTTATAATTAGATCAAAATTATCCCATATATACAATGGTGAGTGACATCCGAGGCACAGCAAAAAAACACATAGTTACCTTATTTAAGTAAACTCCTAGACATAAGGATTTGTTGAAGGGACGGGAAATGGCATAGTAAAATATCTTCGATACAAATTAATTTATATCCGGTGCTGATTTACCCCAATCTGTCTTAGTTAGTCCGAACTTAATTGGAATTGTAGGTAGGTCAGCATCCAATCATTTAATGACACGGTTGTAGTGTGTTTGCAGGATTGTAAATTTTGTTGACTGTATACTTTCTTTAAAATGTTTCTCATTTCTCCATGCTCATTATTCTTGACAACAAAGTTTAATGAATTGGTTAGTTCTGGACGACCATTTGTCGATCTGGCTGTAGTTTTTTAAATTAAAACTTACATAAATTATTGTCTTCTGATTGTTTGGCACAATGTATTTAATAGCACCATTAAATGCTCCAACATTCCTTATCATGAACTCTCCATTGAAGGTGTAGTTTTGAATGGATTTTTACTTAATTTAGATAAATGCAAGCCTGAAAATGAGTTTAGAACATCATCAATGACAAACATGAAGTCTTGTTTCATTGAAAATCAACGGTTTCCTAGTTTTCTTACAAAAAACATGGAAAAAATTTCAATGTGTAGTATCTGGTTGAGGCGTATATGTTTATAATACAAGTCAAAGTCTTTTTCGGTTGATGTCTATGGCACTAGCAATTTACAACCGATGGTGTATATTCAATTTGGAGTCAATTTCCACCGATAGTGTTTGTTTATCTTGACGATATATTCATGGAGTTGCATACGTTCAACAATTGCAGAGTAACACTTCTGCAAAAAGCTAATCCAACCATTAGATAAACTTAAGAACTTTAAGATACCTTGCATATATTCTTGACGAACACGGTTTAATAATTAGCTATATGGATATATTGGCTTCTAAAAAATACAACATCTCATTCAAAGCTAATTTTTATTGGCCAACATGTCAAAATTTGTGAAAAATGTCAGTTTTACAAACTTAAGTGTTTGATTTCTAGTATATACCCATCCATAACGTCCATGGTAAATGATAGCTTTTGTTTATACCTATACTCTCGCTGATGTGATTAATAAGTTTGTCATGTTGAAATCGTTACAAATTCAGAGTCTATGCTTTGGTGTCGCGCAACACCAATTAGTTTATTTTCAAAAATATCTGCAATGATGATAAGCAGTATGTTATTTCTTCATATAGCCAGCTACTATGTGTAGGGTTTATTTGGTCCAGTAAAATAAATAGGGATAAGAAAAATGGGGAAATTTACCAAGGAAAACTTGATTATTTTCTGAAAATGTTTTTATGGTAATACTTTAAGGTTATATTATCTCTCGTTGTTTTATATCGAAGCTATGGAGACATATATTATAACATAAGCCGGTCTGATTCGGCAAAAAAATTGTCAATTTAAATTTCGATTCAGTGTGTCACTATGGACGAGATATATAAAAAATTTAAATAAAATGATAATTTAAAATTAATTAATTAAATAATTTACGTCATCTCGTTCCAATACATAACAATAAATTAATTTTATTTATTTGTAGTTTCGCTTTTGTTTTGTTAATTTTAATGAAATTTAATCTGAATTTCTAACAATTTTATTTGTAATTTATTTTAGGAAAATGAACACAAAAACAAATGAAAAATAAATATTTTCTCTTTTGTTTTTTTTTATTTTTCAAGTGAATTTTATAACAAAATAAAATTTGTTTTTTAATACAAAATAAATATTAATTTTTTTTTTTAATTAACTTAAAATGAATATTAATCAGACGGGTTTGGCAAGTATGTATGAATATTATATAAATTTTGGAGATTGAGTTTGTGGTTTGAAATTTGATAAACTAAATAAATGTGCCGTGTTATACCTATGTATAGTAATGATTGGTCACATGGGATGGGGACATTCGGGTATGCTATTTATTGTTTGAATTTTTAATAGGCCGATCGAATTGCAAACAAAAAAACTGATTAGGCTAATTAATTAGGGTAATTCATTTCCTGGAATTACAGTATCCTATTAAAATTTTGAACAAATTTCTCGGAAATAGAAAATGTTTGATAAATATTCCACTCTAAATACGTATTTTATCAGAGCCATCTAAAACAAGAGCCATAATAATATTTATTAAGCTTTGTTTTTGTACATAAAAGAAACATAATTATTATTATAGAAAATAATTTTAATTTCGTAAAAATGAAATGACGCGTGTTTTGTTGTAACCACTTGTAACCACTAAAAACGAAAACAGAAATCAACATATATTGGAAAAGCTTGATCAGAGACATCTGACATTCATAAAAAACTAGTTTATTTGTTTTACATATTATAACAATTATTAATTTGAAATATTATATTTCATGTAGATAAAAGTAATTCTAAAAAGTAAGTTTTATATGTGCTTGCGAAATCGTTCAATAGATGTCATTTGTATTCAATGAGATTGTATTTAAAAAAAAATATTTGATAGTTTAAAATGTAAAATTGGAAGTGATCTTATCCAGTTTTATGAAACGATAAAGAATTTGTTAAATAATTGGAATCATTGTATATTATCTATACTATTAACACGTGTCAAAAGTCCATGTAGTTAAGAAACCGCTCAATAGATGTCATTTGAAAGAAGATTCAAGAAGCCGTTGGATTACGAAAAAATGACCTATTGAAATTATTGAACGGAAAATTTTATATGTTACAATATTAATATAATTATTATATATACATATATATATATATATATATATATATATATATATATATATATATATATATATATATATATATATATATATGTATAAATATATATATATATATATATATATATATATATATATATATATATATATATATATATATATATATATATATATATATATATATATATATATATATATATATATATATATATATATAATATATATATATATATATATATATATATATATATATATATATACACGCAATCCATATGAAACCAACAAATATGAGCTGGTTTAAAAAAAACAGAGGTCAGAAAATGTAGCAAGTGTAAAAAAAACCATAGCGCAAACTATAGAGGTTACAAGGAGTAAAGCAAAAAAATTGACTCCACGAGAAAGAATTGAACAACAAACGCTAAATTACATATAAAAAAGTCAAACCAGTGAAAGAAAATTACCTCCTACCATCAATCCTAAAATATTGCATTCAGAAACTGTCATTGGCCATTCTTTCAACCACAAATGATGACCATGATCAAATCTCTCAATGAACAGATTTATACAGATGATGGACACTAATATGAGTCTTGTGTCTCAAAACATGAATACTCTCATGCAATTTCTTTTCAGAAACCAAAAATGGATGCAATTAAGTCAGTTGTATGGAACGCAAATAGGCTAGCACTACATAAACTAGAAGTACAAAACTTTCTTATTGAAGACGATATCCTGGATACACCTACGATACTAAGCATCTCAGAGGAAAATCACATGGTGGAACTGCTACCATTATCAAAAGCAGAATAATCCATTATGAAATCTAAAAATATAGGGACAAACATCACCAAGCAACTAACATCTGTCTACAAGAGTGGTCAAGGAAATGTATTATAACTGCGTTTTACTGCTCACCGAGACACTCAATTAAAAGCGAACAATTCGCGAATTATGTCAAAAATTGCAGAAGATAAGTTCATAGCAGGAAGTGACTACAAGGCCAAGCATATTTAATGGGGTTCGAGATTTATTTCTACGAAAGGAGAAATTAATCTCGAACCCCACTAAATATGAAAACTTGGATCACATATCTACTGGCCACCCAACTTACTTGCCAACTGACAGGCAAAAACTTCCTGATTTATTTGGAATGTGCTACGATTTGTCTTCTGATCACTCTGCGGTATTAATAACTCTTAACACGCATGTTCTAAAACTAGCGCCATCTGTATTCCTGACGAATCAACAAACTAATTGGTTTCTATTTAAAACTACAATAATCTGTAATTGTTAATTAAATATTGATTTAAAGACAAACAGTATAAAATTGTTGAAGTGATACAACTAACTAGTATTCTACAACAAGCAGCTAAGTTCGCTTAGTCGATTAACGCTACGCTGAGCTGATTAACTACTGCTAATTTTAAGAAACGCAAACTTTCTCCGTATATTCAACTATACTAATGACAAAACGATCAATACGCAGGCCATGGCAACTCCACAGATCACCTACACTTAAATCAAGATTAAATAAATTGATTAAAAACCTGAAAATCGCTTTGCTTAAAGAACGTCACGAAGAGCTTCAATATTACCTCTAGGGAATGGCTGCTACTGAAGCAACGGATTTCTCATTATAAAAAGTCACACGTAAGCTGAAACGACCAACACACAACTACTCCAATACGACTGTCTGACAGAGAGAGATCGGGGAAGAAGTGATGTAGAGAATACAAATATTTTTGCTAAACACTTAAGCGATGTGTTTAAACCTGACAAGCAAGTTGGAAGTAAATGAATTTTAATGTATTTTACAGATACGTCTGGAAGTAAGCCAATCAAATACAAGTGACGCAAAGTCAAACAAACAATCAAGGACTTCGATATAAAAAACAAATGTATCAAATTAATAACTTATATATTCAACTATAATGAAAATCGGTTACTATCCAGAAATCTGGAAAACTTCAATTATTAATGATTCCGAAACCTAACAAAGATGAAAGAAAAGTTAACCCATATCACTCAATCTTTTGCAAAAACTTAAGCCAATTCTGGAGGCGAAAAAAATCATTCCGAATCATCAATTTGGATTTAGAGAAGAACAGGGAACCGTAGAATAAGTCCAGTGTCGTATCTTAAATTAGGAACTCCCTTGAACAAAAAAATAAGTACTGCTCTGGGGCGTTTTAAGATATAGCATAAAAGACTACTACATAAAATTAGAGCACAATTAACGAAGTTTCTGTACAATTGTTTGCTCAATCGTAAATTTTTGGTGAAATATAATACCGCACCTACAGATTAATATGATTTTCAAGCAGGTACCTCAAGGCACCCTAATGGGGCCAGTGTTGTACTTGATCTATACAGCAGACCTATACCATCATAAAATTATGTTTAAGTTTCTGCATACGCGGATGATACTGCAATCCTAGTTATGCATCAAAATCCCACGATAGCAACAAGAATTCTACAGGAACGTTTAGACAAAATCAAAAAAATTGCTAACCAAATGGAGAATTAAGGGTAATGAGGGTAAATCTGCCTAAGCCTACATTACATTCACACTCCGTAAACTCATCTGTCCACCGGTCAGACAAAATAAAATCATTTTCTCACAACTCGAAAGTGTCAAATATCTTGGACTTCATTTAGATAGAAGACTCACGTAAGAAAAGTACATTGAAGCTAAACGTGAACAAATCAATTTAATATGCGTCAAAATAAATTGGTTAATTGGAAAACACTCAAAGTTAAGTCTAGACTGTACGGTTGATGTACAAAATGATACTTAAGCCCACCTGGACATAAGATTTTAAGCTGTGGAGCTTCGCGTGTTCCTCAAACATAAATAACTTTACACATTATATATATATATATATATATATATATATATATATATATATATATATATATATATATATATATATATATATATATATATATATGTATATATATATATATATATATATATATATATATATATATATATACATATATATATATATAAACTGTCGGGATCATAGTTAATGAATTTTTTTTGTTTGATTTAGTCATTTCTCGCATTAAACGACATAAAATGATGATTTTGAGTCAAGCATTCCCATTACGAGTGAGCCAACTATAATTCCCTACAACCGCAAGAATTTTTACCATTCACCAGGGAAGAACTAGAGACTGCATGGAGGAAGTTAAAGATGAGGAAAAGTATCGAACTAGGTGGAATCCTACCGGAAGCGGTGAGAATGGCATCTGACGTCCACCCAAAAAGAATCTTGGATGTTATAAATCAAGCTTTCAAAAATGGAGAATTTCCACGCATCTGAAAGCTGGGCTGGTTTTACTTTAAAAGTAGGGGAAACCGGGTGGTATACCTGCGTCATTTAGACCACTCTGCCTGTTAAACGACTTCCGGAAACTATATAAGCACTCACTGAGTCACAGATTAATAGACTTAATCAAAAGAGCGGGTGGACTTGCAGATAATCAGTTTTGCTTTTGAGTGAGGTGTTCTACTGTAGGTGCTATAGGGGAAGTCATGAGGTTTGAAAATAAAGCCGCTGACGGATCTAAACATACAAGGCTTGAGGAATCTTAACTGAGTCTAAGAAAAGTATTTCCGAGCTATCTGAATGAACGAGGAATGATTGATGGAGGTTACGAGTGGTATACCGCAAGGGTCAGTTTTAGAACCGCTGCTCTGGAATTTCTTTATGACGGTGTTCTCAGAATTCCCTTGCTCGAAGACTTCAAGATATATGGGATGTACCGATAACCTGGCAGTATCGGCGAGATATGAATAACTTATAGAGCGAGTAGAGGTTGCGGTTGAATCCATCTCCAAATGGCTCCGAACTTATCAGTTGCATTTGGCGCCGGAAAAGACCGAGGTGGTTGTAATGGCGGGTAGTAGGATGCTTTCATCTATGTTTTTTTAACAAAGGAGGAATAAGAATAGTACGGCAAAAATTAAGTACTTGGGGATATGGCTGGACCATTGACGAAGTTGTCAAGAGCACATTAGGCAAATGGTGGTAAAAGTGAATAGAACAACTATACAATCATGACAGAAACGATGGGAGAACGCAGAACTGCGTCGTGAACTAGACAGCTTATCAATTTTAATTTTTCCAAATAAAGATGTCTCTGTTGTCATTGATTACACTCGATCGATATTTCGTAAGGCTCATGCATTTACATCATAATAAATTGGTTTCTTATTTAAAAATGTTTACTTTTCATGTATTTTGTGTGAGCATTTTCGGGTTTTCATTTATTTATCATTTAAATTTTAATATTTAAGCTCTGAGTTCTAGATGGCTCTAGTTTTACTTAATTTCCACTTTATGAACTTTGATCCAATTTATTTTTGTTTTTTGCAATTTTAAATATTAAAATTTATGTTAAACAATTTCCATCTCGCTGATGGTGTTTCCGCATTAAAATTTACTTCTTCAAATTCAACAGGATCGAAAGCAAAACAGAATTTTCTTAACATTTCAATGCATACATACACGTTAACATATTCAACATGTGTTGATTCCATGTATATGACAGTGACAGAATTATAATCTTTCCACGTCGTATGTTTTACCGTATGAACAAGACTAATTCGCTATATCTTATGAATATGTTTTGATAACAGCATATAACAGAACAATCAATTGTTCTTAATTTATTATACTACCAAAAAAAATGGTCATTCAACCTTTTTATTTTTTTGTAGTACAATATTTCTTTCAAAATTACATCCAGATAAGAATAATCACTTATCTCAATCAAAACAAATTATTTACTCAACCTTCGTTCGAAAAAGCCCCAGCTCCACCTCATCCTTACCGAAATGAGGAAAAATATAAATTCCAACTATACGACTGTGTATGTGTACATATAATGAAGATGGTTTAGATACACGCAGACATACACCATGTTTTAAAAATGAAAATATAAACTAAAAATGTCTCAAGTGTTTTTCTAGTTGAAAATGATAAATGATATTTGTAGAAAGCTTTTCCTATATAGAGTTTGATTGTGTATTGTATATGTTCTATCTTTCTGATTATCTAATTTATTATTTTATAAAGCACAAAAAATGCCGGAGAAAAAATAATTCAAAGCTCAATCGTATTACTTATATCCATTATAGATACCCTTTTAGGGTTCCTCTTTATGGAAATAGAATAAAAAAGTAATCAACAGAAAGGTTACTTACTGTGACATGTATTGCATATAGATAATATTTGAACAATATATACAATAACTGTATGATTTACGGATATCAGTTTAGATTTATTGAACAAATTTGTTTATTGATACTGATCCGTCCGCGTCCCCCTATTGATTGATTGAGATCTTTCGATGAAGGGTAAAGGTATATGACTCGTGTATGATTTACGTAATACTATTAACAATTCTGAGTTTGGAAACCATCCGATTTGAGATAAAAATTGTTGGGAACGAGAACTGGTGGGCAAATATTTATGCTGTGTCTGATGATAGAATCCATCATCGCCGGTTGAAGATTAGTTGTTAAGTCTTCCCTGGTTGACATAAAAAGAAATTGTGGTTTGCTGACCACCTACAAATGTTCACTAATACGTATTATTGGTTCTTAAGTTTTCAACATTTAGGACCGTAAACGCCCTTTAAGTCGTGTATAGATTATTATTAACGGATTCTGACAACTCTTAAGTCAATTATAATTCCTCGCCAATTTATTTTTATTTTTGTGCGATGGAAAATGTAATCAAACTGTCTGGCCAATTTGAGACCTGTAAGTATTACTTGTAAGGAAAAAG
Organism: Tipula lateralis; assembly: GCA_963932295.1. Taxonomy (NCBI): domain Eukaryota; kingdom Metazoa; phylum Arthropoda; class Insecta; order Diptera; family Tipulidae; genus Tipula; species Tipula lateralis. Next base: position 107,424,186 of record OZ010736.1, on the reverse strand, counting down.
AGCTTTCCATTGTTTAAAAATAATAAGATCTGATTCTCTCTCAATGACTAACACATTATTTGGTTTTCAGACAGTTTGAAAAAATTGTATTCTGTTAATATTTATTTGGAGAACAGTAAAAAATAATTTGATGGTCAGGTTTTGGAACTAATGCATAATGGTCAATTCGTTGGATTCTGACTAATTAATGGTACACCATAAAAAGAAATGTATTGGCTTGGAAGATCTAGCGATCTTAAAGGCAAAGTACTGGACTGTTTCTTTGAATATACTGACTTGAATTTTTTGTGTTATCCGTCACTTAAGCTCAATTGACCCATTTTGACATCCGACAAAATTTGACGTTCGGCTATAGGTCCGATTTGACGTAGAAATCATCTGCACCTTTTAATGGCTCCATGCCAGCCTATAGTACTGATATGGAGCATGAGACGGTCTATGAAGTCTAAACATAACAGGTGGTCTCAGATGTATTCATGGGACGGCCCATTGGACTTAACAGGAGGTCTCAGATATGTTCATTTAAATCATTGCCCAAACGATCGATGGTGAAAAATCCCTTTTGAATCCTTGCGCAATTGAGATTTGAACCCGGTACCTCCCGCTCCATTTGCCGCAGCTTTAACAACGGCGCCACCTGGGTGGTTTATTGCTTAGTTTAAAATTTTTTAGCTTGAACTCAGTTGAACTTCACGTCCAAAAAATATTTATTTTCAATTAATTGATTTTGTAGAGTTATTTACGATTAATCAAAAAGTATATGTGCCGCTTATACTTTAAATTTGCTTTAACTTGTTTAGCGCCTGAACGAGGAAACATGTCATCTAATAGCTAAAATCATATCCATAAAACGCTAATAAACTAAAAAGCAAATGAAATCAAAAACAAAATTCATCTGCTTCTATTGCGAACGAACTGAGTGGGTTTTCAGTAACAATGTACTTTTAATGATTTCTTTAAAGAAAAAATATATTTTTTGTGACCTTGAGGTTAACCTTTTTTATCTATAACCAAAATGTAAAACCGATAGGATTCAATGCTTTATGCGCAACAAAAACTACAGGCAAGTGTTCTGCACTCGGTCCAACCTATATAAATATTCGTTGCCACTTTAATTTTTGGACGACACGCTAGAACCGCGAAGGTAACTAATATATTAATTTGTATACGAACTAGTAAGCTAGTTTTTCGTTCGACGATTTTTTGTAACAAATTTTCATTTCTTATATAGGTCAAAGGGGATTTTTATTTTAGATAAAGACAGCATCGCTCATAATGAAAATAATATCCAGTCAGCGATACTACTGTACGACTTATAACAACATATTGCGCAAGTTTATTTTTTGTTTCGTTTCTGGAATTCAAATTGTTTGGACGAAGCAAAACCAGTTAGTCTCGCAATTTCTACACGAACCTGGAATTAATGTACCACTACTGTCGTTATCTACAAGATCTGGCGCAATATTATTTTCTGATTGTTGCATTCGAAGCCAGACACATGCTTCAATAGTTTGCTCCTTCCACAAGACCAACATTCGCATGTATTGAGGATCTACAGATTCTGCAACAAACGTGTTTTCGATCATTATTCTAGCCCGACTAAATCTACGATTAAATACCCTTTGTTTCAATTATAAATGATTTCCGCATATGGCTTCATCCATAAAAATATGGGACGTTTGTAAATTCTTGCAATGCTTTCGATGGAGGTTTGATAATTCTTCCGATTTTGGAATGCGGTAAGAGTCGTTTACGGTCTCTAAGTTATAGATTAAAAATACTTACACTCCATGTCATTGAAATAAAATAATTTGCACTATTTTGAAATATTCACCTTACACGTTCAGATGCACAAATATTGCACATTTTAAATTTGTAATCTTACACACAAATTGCTAATAAGACTATTGAATTACACTTTTTATAGATAAAAAATGTGCTCAGGAGCCTGCAACAAATAATATAGGTTGCAATATTCGCTTGTGAATAAAATAATTATATTCTCTATATCTGAATCATAACATGTTTACCGTCGATTGGACCGATACAAGAGAAGTTCCATTTTCCCTTTTTCCGGTGACAAGGTATCTAATCGTGATTGCTAACCGGGTGCCTGAACTAATAGATGTTCTTAAAAATGTTTGTTTTGAAATTAATTTACCAACCATTTGAAGAAAATTTTCAAACAACTGGATATCATCCTTATATAAGACTTGATAAGTTGTGGGTCTTCACCGTTCTATCACGGGATTGATAATAAGGTCGTACCCAACACTAACGGAAAGCCAACACTTACCCGATTATCTTTTAATAACTTCTATAATACCCTTTGATAATAAAATAGGAGAATACGTAAGAGGCATATGATAAATCCGGTTTAAATGAAGACTCTGGTTTCATTACACACTTAGCGGATGAACATCAGATTTCAAGGATATTTCAACAATATACACATCCACAGAATCATGTTCTACATGAAAGTAAAGCTTATAGTGGTGACACCGACTGAACGCTCACACACTTAAATATTTTATTCATTTCATTGTCAATATCGTTCTCAGGCAGTGATGCATCCAATAATGAACAGTTAACTTAATAAGTTAATAATAATTCTTATGTACGATTATACACATTAAGCTTCGGCCTGAAAAAAATGAACATGTATCAGGACTATAAGATGCACTACTTCATTTTAAAGATCAAAGCACAATGCAGAAATAACACCATTTTGTTTCTTTCTTTCGTTTACCAATTTTTTTTATTTGAAAGCCATATTCGATTTCTTTTGAAAACATGAAATCTAATTTTTAAAACTTCATTACCTTTTTGGTGGATACCAACCTGCCTCTTCCTTATGAATATGCTCTTTCTCGCTTTGATGTTATTCTGAGGTACTGATTATATCATTGTCCAAATTCGTATGGTCATACTCCATTATAATGCATGTCCAGGTTGCTCCAATAACATGTTTAGATTCAAAAATCTAAACTTATATTTTTATTTGAAAGTATTTCTTTCTGGTTATTTATGGAAAATGATTTAATTCAAATCGGAGCCGCGGCTGGCCTCCATTCGGTGAGTCCAATTTGAACACATTTTATATTATGTTTGCTTGTTTGAATGTGGCAATGACAATGTAAAATTTACCAATTTAATTAAATTAGGAAACATCAGCTCTCCATTTAAGGCTTTTCTGGTGTATTTCCAAAATTCTGCGACCCCAATTCACTTAAAGTTTCCTTTTCTGCTTCAGAATATTGGAAGGGAATATCAAATTTGGAAATTTCTTTTAAAATTTTCTTTTCGTAATATAAAGAGCCATTTGCCGGTTTAAAAGTTCCAAAGTTTTAAAAACCTCATTGTTTAACGGAAACCAGTCCATAATTTTTTTTAAATATATCCTGTGAATTCTGTATCGAATTCGATTCCATTTATATGTACTCTATTCTTGTCATTGACTAATTCACCATAGTCTAATAATGTCCCAGATGCAATTGAAACTGAACGATTTCAAAACCTTAAAATATATCTGGCAATATTGACTAGTAAATTTTTGGATTCTTCGTAAAGCTTGTGAATAAGAACAGCTTCGCTCTCGAATAGAGCACTAAAGCGGTTGAAATAATTAATAATATTTTTTAAAAATAATAAATAAGCCTTTGTTTCTACATTTTGAAATTCGTCTAAAATAGTTTGAGCTTTCTTTCGATGGGTCAAACAGCATCATGGACAAAAAAATGGATGAGTACTAGCCAGTTATCCAGAAACCCACTTCAAAATTGTTCTGAAATTTCATTAGAACCGCACACCTCTTTGGGCTCGCCGACATATAACTCCCGCAGTTTCTCATAAATTCATCAATGCGTTCCGGAATGATGAATGGCAAAATTTAGAGAGTCAAACCGGAGCCGAATTGAAAACCGAAAATAAACTTTATTCTTTATGAACCGGAACAGAAACAAAATAAATTAAAATTATTAAACCGTAACCGAAATCGGAGCGATATTTGAATTTCGTTTTTTTTCATTATTTTCCGATCCGGTTTTTAAATTTTTTCTGTGTGTTTTGATTTTATTTCAATCAAGTATTATCAAAGATTATTATATTCTATAAAGATGGTTCAATCAGAGTAAAATTTTAAAATAATAATTCCGGGTACCACTTCATAATGACGAGTACCTCTGACCTTGCAAAATAAAACAAAACAAATTTCGTTCATACACTACACATTTTTGCTTTGTTTGGGCCATCTTTATGTAAAATCTTTGGTACTGTATGTACAGATTATATAACATTATTCTCCCAATTTGTTTCTATTTGATATGTTTAATGGGTATTTTCTAGAAATTTCATATGCATACATATCCGTAAATCTGAACATAAAATTATAAATTTTCGGTAAGAAATACACCTGTTTGTTACTTTAATAGTGGTGCAACAATTAAAAACAATCTAAAATAAATTTAACCTTTTTAAGTGTTTCTTATTATTTTAATTTAATATTAAATTGTTTTCATATAAAATTTATGTCATTTTCAAACCGGTTTTTAAACTGAATTGTAACCGAAAAATAATAGTCTTGAAAAACCGGAAAAGAACCAGAACGAAAAATATAAATCAGGAACCTAACCGCAAACCGGAACGAAATCAGTTTCGGTTTGACTCTCTGTGGCAAATACATTTCAATAGGATTACATATTAATATTTCTTTTGTCAAAGCATAGTTTGGCTGTTTCATATATTTTAATTGCTGAGCAGTTCATACCGCATCTATATTAATAAGCTCTAGTTATTGTGTTATTACTTTATAATTTCTAACATATCCAACCAAATGCAAAGATTCTTTAAGTTGGCAATATCAGTCGATTCGTCTACGAATATCGAGAAATCTGTTTTTTGTAAGAAGCGATTGAATCCTGCTCTTGAGCTTTCGCTATAGCGCTTGTGTAAGATGTTGCTTATTTTCGTCTTGCCCAAGTAAACGTCACTAAGAATTGTTTAGTCTGGGGCAATTTGTTGAAGAAGCAGAGTTAAATGGTCGATAGTGTGCAAAACTGGTAAGTTTCAATTCTGCTCTTGACAAGTTCTTGACAAGTGTTTTATGGTTTGACCCTTGCCGAGAAACAAATTTACTGGAGGAGTATGCTGCATATTGTCAAAATTAATTTTATGATTTTTTGACCGTAAGTGTTTTTTCAATTCGCTTCTAGAGCAAGGTTTGTTTTACAAGCTTTACAATAGGCCTTGCAAGCATTATCTTTTACTGGCAAAACCCATTGTTTAAATCTATCATCATTTAGCCAAAGTGTCTGAAACTTTTTTGGTCCATTTAGATTTACTCGTATATTTACATTTTTCCTATTTCTTTTTACTGGTGACGCGATCGCCATAATTTTTAATGCCTCTCTCGTTTCGTCATTAGAAGATGAAGAAAACACTTGCACACATTTTTAGGACTAAATTACACATTATTTTTTAATTACATTACAAATTATTTTCACTATTAAACTTATTTTACTTACATTTTTGACACTACCGTAATAAATATTTGCTGATGTTACAACACTTCACTAATTCGTACTAAATTATCAATGATGTAAATTGTTGAACTAGTAATTCATCAGAAATATAAGTTCAAACATTTTAAGGACTATTTTTTAAATTGTGTGCTTCCTTCCTTAATATAGTTTTTAGCCGTTACCAATAGTGACAATTGACAAATGATAATAGCCCTTAAACCAATAAATATTATTTTTTTAACCCTGTTAACCAGTATTTGGTATTGTATGTAGTACAGTTTTCCATCCAGTTTTTTTATTCGAACAAAAAACTACAACACTTTAGAAAATTAATGTTTTTAATCTAAAAGTTAATTTTTAAATGTTTGTTTAATTTAACGGGAATATCCTGCATTTTCCCGTGAAAGAGAATTTTGCCACGATCTGGCAACACTGACCCAAACCACTATCTAGATTTGACCACAAAAAGCTCTAAACAAGTAGCTCTATTGATTCCGTAGAGCGTAATGACGTTGGCCTCATCTTCGAAAAAATTCGGCTCAGTAGTGCCCTCTTGCCACAAACCGCACCAAATAGTAACACGCAATGGATGCATTGGCTTCTCCACATAGCTTTATGGATTTTCTGATTCTAAAATCCTTATTTGTCGCAGTCCCAAACAGTGAATCAAATGAAAAAAATGGCGTTGTTTCTAGTAGATGTCCTAGCTTTTATTTTTAATCAAAGCTTGGAAACTAGAGTGTTTCCTGTATAATTAAAGAGAGCTATAGTTTTTTCCAATATTTAAAAAGGATGAAGATATGTTTAATCTTAATAACTACCGCCCAATATCACAACTTTCTGTTTTTTTCTAAGTTGTTTGAAAAAGCGATAAAGTGTGGGATTGTTGCCTTTTTAAATAAAATAGATTTGTTGTCGTCCCTACAATATGAGTTTAGAAAAAATAGAAATACAGAACAAGCATTATTGAAATCTTTGGATCAGATAACTTGTCATATTGATAGTGGTCTCAAAGTATCAGCTCTGTTTGTCGATCTAATTAAAGCCTTTGACAGAGTGCAACACAATATCCTTTTCAAGAAGCTATATTGCTGTGGTTTCAGAGGTACAACGCATAAATGGTTACAATCGTATTTAACTGGACGAGTCCAAATAGTACGAATAAATCATTATCTAAGTGATGAGTTACCTAATAACGTAGGGGTTCCACAAGGTTCTGTCTTAGGGCCTTTACTATATTTAATTTATGTAAATGAAATATTTCATCAATCCTTTCATGGGTCTCCTACTGCGTTTGCCTACGCTAGTTGCAGCAGACAGGAAAATCTCAATCTCATAGAGCATGATCTAAATAGTTTATCAGTATGGTTGAAGGTTCATAACTTTGTTTTGAGCCAGAAAACTAAACTACTGCATTTTCGAGAAACTCTTTCAATGTCTCTACAGATAACTTATCATACTTTTGAATGTAGTAGAAATATACCATGCACTGATAGTTGCTTTATAGTTAATTCAGACAATGAATTTCGATATTTATTTTTCCTACTTGACAGACTTAAATTGGAAATCGCATATCCAATGACTAAATAATAGATTACTATTGGTCTCTAAAAAGTTATATGTACTACGTCTATATTGTCCACAAAATTTACTGAGGATCATATACTTTGCCTTAGCTGACTTAATTATGCAATGTTCTATCATGTTTTGTGACTCACACAGGTCATAACCTACAAACAAATCAACTATACAAAAAGCAAATCCCAAAGTTTAACCTCGATCTGCGTAAAAAGTTTTTTACTATCGCTTCACCAATAATTTATAATAATTTACCATTAGACATAAGAAAGTGCAGTAGCTTTTCCAATTTTTCAAAAATTTTAAAACAATGGCTACACCAAACGGAAGATATCGACCACCTCTTTATCTTATTGAATTAATGATTTCACAATATAATTAAAAAATGTGTAATTGCATAACAAAGAGTACTTTATAAGGTGTTGGACAATTTTATTTTCTAAAAATTTTATTATTTTTTATTTTAGTATTACTATTTTGATAACTATATGATCCAAAAGTTCACTTATCTTACCACTGTTATTTGTTATGTCAATATTATTGTATCATATCTGTTATTAAATAAACCTGGTAATGAATTTAAAAAAATCAAAAAAAAAATCAAAGCAAGTGGTCACGGGGATACAACTGCTGGACCACTTGAACTTTATAAGGCCGCAGACCAAGCTCTTTACCCAGAATTCGTTGCATGGAAGACAGACTGATGTTCATTTCCGATGCACGATGACGAATTGGCACACATTCTCGACCACCGCGGCAGTATTTTCGGTTTAACGAACACGACGAGTACGAGTACGCTTTGAATTTTCGGCTAGGTAGTGAATCCCGTGTTTTTACCAAAAATGTTACAACAATTCCTTGCGATTTCTTGTGAAAGTAAATTTTCAGCATCTCCCACTTTCATTGAAGCAGTAAGCGACTAGAAATAATATACTAAGTTTCTATCAAAGAAAGAATGTCGTTAGTGTGGCCAGAGTTAAAATAAGCGATATTTCAAATCTGAACTTGTTATTGGAAATCCTTTTATAAGTATATATGACCAATTCTGATTTATACAACCAATTCTGACACTCAAACATCAATTATTAATAATTTCAAAACTAATCGAATTCTAATTCCCATACACCATGCTTGTAGTATTCAATATTGCATTTATAATATTTTTAATCCATTTAAAATTAAATTTTGGCGTTTTTATTGTTATTAATTATATTGAAACAAAACAATTTTTGTATTATACAATTTTTATTTATATATTATATCATGTTTAAAATATGTAAATTATAAAAACTGACTATTACATAATAAACAATTCCCATTACTGGGATACCAATTTACTGCAAAAGAATAGTGAAACGCAAAAATTTAATATTATAATTTAATCAAAATTGATTCAAACTATTTAAATAGTGTTTCGTTGTTTTTTTACATAATACTTTATTGTACGCTTGAGCATACACACATACAATATGTATAGAAGCTCCACTGTTAAAACGAAATAAGAATTATTTTCATTATTAAATAATTGTCAATATGTGTTTAGTTTTTGCGAAGTCTTACATTTGTTCGCTTAAATGTTTATTGACATAAAATTACTATTAAGGAAATCGTATAAACAAGCGACATAACATAAAACTCCAATGATATGATATGATAGGAGAAGTACAAGCCAACCAATTACGATGATCCTAGGTTTGTTACCATAATCTTGGAGTATGTTTAACCGAATTCCAAATAGATATCTGAAAACTTCTTTATTCCAAAACTATACGGGCCCAGGCCCTCCCTGCATCATATAAGGTTTTAAGGAAATGGAATGTTAAGGTGATAATCCACAGCAGAGTCATTGCTAACTACATTATTAATAAACTATCATATATTTTTTGTAAATACCATTTTTACACTAAGCATTTGAGAGTGTTAGATATATGTTCGGACTATTCTAAATCAATCATATGTATTCATATCACCGCAACAGTGAAAACTAGAGTAAATTAGAAAAATATCTCTGAGTCGTCATCATATACTGTATTTAAATATGTGTCCCTTTAATACCCAATCCATCGCCATCTAGCGCGTGGGAGAACATAAATTTCACGATGACCCGACAGCATTTCCATATTCAATATGATGATCTAATACTCTGTCAATTCGTTTGTGAGGGAAACTTTTTAAATAAATAACTGGTTTAGTACAGTCATATTTAGCTAACCTGATCATTCATTCCTCTCATTATGCATCCTAACTTTATGTCCGTTTTAAGATTTTTAATAACAAAATTCACACAATACTCAAAAGTAGATTTCTTGTATAACATACTACAATTCAGTGAAAGAAATCACCAAAGCCGCTATTCGTTTGAGAAAGTTTAAAGTTTTTAAGAGAATTATTTATACACCAAAGTAGCCGCTTATTAAAATAAAATAAACTTTCTGGCCAAGACCACCGGTCAAGTAATCCCCATCTAATCTTAAGTACGTTCTTAAAGAAATCTTTTGAAATTATATTTATATAAATAATTATGAAAAAAAATAAAATAAAGAATTTCTATCGAAGTTCCGTTTTTATAGAAATAACCAGACATTAGACTAGAGTTGTACAAGTGTACAAAGTGCACTTTATTAACAGCATCTAACCAAGCAAGAGCCAGTGTTGTGCCGTATTGTCTACATGACGTAGACAATTCATTGACTACATGACGTAGACAATTCATTGACTACATGACGTAGACAATTCATTGTCTACACGTGTTGACAATTTAAACAGTTGTGTCGACAATTCGTAGACAATGTCGACAATTGATAAAAAATTGCGTACCATACCGAATAATATGTTAGTTTACTATAACTATAGATAATGAAAATAAACAATTTAAAAGCTATGTTCTTACGAACTTCAAATTATCTGGAACAGCAAATAATCATGCACGGTGGTAAGAAAATTAAGTTACCTTGCACCATCTAGTGGTAACTAGATATTACTCGTATAGAGATGCTTATCGATCTTTACAAACAAATTAAAAGCAATTTACAAATGAAAATCGTGGCAGCTGAATCAAAAATTAGAAAAGTTCAACCGCAAATTTTCAACCGTATTTTTGATGACGAGTTCTTAGATCTGGTCAATATTAACATACAAATGTTTGACCCTATATGCCATCTAATTAATATGTGCTAATCATCGTTATTTTCAATTGCTGATGCTGTTAATTTATGGTTAGTTGTTAAACTACCAATAAGATTTGACTCGATTTTACAAAGTCGAAATGCCACTAAAGAATATGTCTTAACAGCTTTTTATTAACATCCAAATATGGATAGTAAAAAACTCAAAAAGAAACATTGGGATAAGATTAACAATTTTTGCTTAAAAATTTAAATGGAGACAGAATAGAGGAATGGGACGGTTTCAAATCACAAAATAGTTATTTTCCAATGCTTGAAGAAAAATTTATTTAAAATCCATTAGTTTATTATCTATAGTTATAATAAACAAACATATTATTCGGTATGGTACACAATTTTTTATCAATTGTCGACACAACTTTTTTAACTGTCGACATACATTGGAATACAGGGTATTTGAAGTATCCAATGACACAAAAATCAGGAATGACACAAAAATGACTTAAAATACCGGCATCTTTTGCCCAAATTAAACGGATACTTTCAAGTTGGGGACATGTGCATCCAGCACCAAGAAATCGCTCAACTTTTGAACGTTCCAAACAATTATTATTCGTTTATTATTCGCTCAGAATAAATGACGAACTAAATGAAGATGACGATTTACCTGTAGAATAATATATGTATATATATATATATATTTATATATATATATATATATATATATATATATATATATATATATATATATATATATATATATATATATATATATATATAAATATAAGGATTTACACATATGCCCACCTTTAGACACTTTTAAAAAAATTGTCTGAAAGTTACACTAAAAAATAAACATTTAATTTCAGTATTGTATTTTATTTATTTATATTTTCTTTCTCAACTTTTTATTTAAAATACATTAATTATGTCCGTAAATTCAATTTCTTCCAAAACGTCGTGTGCGATTTTCATAATGGAAATATTGACACAGAAAAAATGAATAAATTTTTTGAATAAGCATGAAAAAGTGCACAGTTTGTGTACAACATTCAGCAGCACATTCACCAACTAAATTTAAAGAATGACAGGCACATGGAATGAAAATTGCAAGTGAATTTATTTCCAAAATTTTTGCGTTTAAGCCATTGTAGATTCCTGACATATTATAAGCAATATCGTAGGATTGTCCTCTGCAATCGGTTAAATTTAATTTATATGGATCAAAAAACTCAAAATTATTTCAAACATTTCGTGGTCATAAACCAGTATTAGAGAAAAATTTCAAAAAACGTTCTACTGTTTTACCGTTAGATATATCTACATATTGAATTATTAATGATAATTGATCAGCGTGAGAAATATCGGGAGTTTAATCAACAATCATGGAAAAATATTTAGTTTTTTCGATATCATTGATTATTTTGTTTCTAACTTAAGTTCCCATTATCGCTATAAATTCATCACATATTGTGTTTGACGTGTATGATGTGTTTCCAGAACCACAATTTCCATACTTCAGAAAATGATCTTTTAGATCATCTGAAGCTATTATTTCTGATGCCATCATAAAATTTCCATTATGATTGTTATACAATTTTTCACAGTGTCCTCGAAGAGTTAATCCACGACTACATAATTCTTTAATAACAAATACTACTCTTTTTAAAACATTTTTCCAGTAATTTACATCATTAATGAAATTTTTCAGCAAAATATTTGTTTCTTTGAATCATGACGGTAGCACATGACGGTATCACAATGTGTAGAACAATTTTCGTGGGATTCTAATATTTTTCCAATCTGAGCAACCTCTTCTTTAGAGCAAAAGTACTGCTACCCTAAAACAAATAACAAGGAATGCAATATAGAGCATTGTCTGACTCTGAATATGATAAATAATCTCGATCACGTATTTTTCCATTTTTTAATTGTTTCGAAAAATTTTTCACGTTTAATCAACGAAGTTTGTCACCAAACAGTTTTTTCGACTTCCTAAAATCCATATCATTATTTGATTTGAAACCAAACTTTGTCACCAAATCAATCATTGTTTCATTTATATCACACTTGCCAGGATCATTACTGATTGCCGTAGTATTGCAAGTATTACTAGTCGATATTTCAAATGGCTCAATAATGTTTGCAACAAATTCTGGATTGACAGTTAAACTAGAACAGGAAGCTGTATTTGATGAGCATGGAGCGTTTTCAATGTCGGTCAATACACATTCTACTGGTTTTGGTTGTAATATAGTTTAATTGTTAACGGCAGAGGGTCGCTTAAAGTAAGATTGTATTTTAGAAGTTTGTTCAATTATTTATTTTATGATTTGTAATTTTATATTTGGCCATTGCACGATATTAAGTACCACTCAATCTCTTTCTACCGTCACTCATTTGAATGAACACCTCAATTTTTTTTAAATAAATATTAAATAGCGTAACGAACACAGTTATTGGCACCCATAAGGAAATCTTTATTTAACAAAGCGTCAAAATTAACTGGTTTTTGAAAATAATTTCATTTGAAGTTTTATTATAACATTCAAACAGTTTTCTACAGAACTAGAAATTATATTTAATTAAATTTTATTGGTATGTTAATGAAATCATCAAAATAAAAAATGTTTCCTTAAACCATAATAATTGGCATAATGACATAATAATTGATACTCCAAAAAAGTACAACAATTGGCATATTCATATAATCATTGACACCTTTAAAACACAATTATTGGCCCCATACAACTTCAAAATAAAACGACAAAACAATAAAGAATATATTTTTTTCTTCAAAAATAGCTAGCTAAGTAGCTAAATAGCTAACTAGTTAAAAACATTTAAATTAATAAGAAAATATATTATTATCACAAATAGTATCTTATCAGATACACAAAAATTCAATTAAACATAAAAATATAATAAAAGTTTCAGTTCAAATCATACCTAAAAATTCAGTTAAATTGTACATAATAATATCACAAAGTAGCTAGCTATGTAGTATCTACTCGGATAGCTAGCTAGCTACATAAAAAATTGATTCAAAAATAAAAATATTCAGTTCATATATAGTAATGTAGCTTGAGCTAAGTGTCTTTAGTCTTTGTTAAACATGAGTTCCAGACGAAGGTCGGAAGATATTTGCATTTTAAATCCTTCAAACATGCTACGTGGTATTCTCTTGTACAATTTGTACACCTGATGCCACAGGCTTCAGAGTTCATATCTCCTGACATAAATTTTGTGCATTCATAACACATTTTCCCACCGGCAAACGGAATTTCTTCCGTGTCGATCCAAATTTTTTTCGGGTGAAAAGTGTTTTCGCACGTATGGTGGAAGACTGGATTCTTCTTCAATTTCTTCAATATTTTTTGTTGGTGAACAGTATTGTATTACTAATGACTCTAAAGCACCTGATATTACTGTGTGCGATTTTGGTTCTAGTCTTTTTTGCTGTGAGTAATGGTTTTTTAATTTTTTTTCAGGTTTTTGTCTGAGTTTTGATTCCTTTAGAGTCCTGTTTTTTATTTTTTCATTTTCTTTAAGTGACATTTTTTTAAGTCTTTCAGTTTTTCGCTCTTCTTTCGATTTTTCTTTTTTCTTCCTTTCGCCTTTCTTCATCTTTTATCCATAAGGAATTGGTAATGACAAAGCTCTTTTTGTCATTTTGTACTTTTGAACACTTTCTTAATGGTGTTTGCGGCCAGTCTAATATTTCCTCCATAGGTGTATATGGTTGTGTTTGTGCCTTTAATTTAGTGCAGACAGGAATGACAAATTCAAAGTTATTTTCGTTCTTTTCTGAGATATCTATGTTCTCATCAACGGTTATAATTGGATCTAATTGAAGAATACTGGTGGAAGTATTCTGACGAGATTTCTTCGTCATTAGTTATATTTTCAATTACATGGTTATAGTAAACAAATTCATTAATACTGGCAATATCATTGATGCCATGTGAGGGTGGTGAAAAATCTGTCTGCGAAGCTTGTTTGGCCACATTTCCTTCCATGGTTCTTTTAAATGGATTATTCTTGAAATGTTTATAAATATTATATAAGGCTTTAAAATCATCCGATTTATTTTCAACATCTGCAGTGTTGTTGAATGTTTCCAACATTGCCACTTTTTCGGTTCCCAAAATAATATTAACCACAATTAGACAAAAGCATTTCAGAGAAACTATATTTTTAAACGTCTAGTTCATTTGACCCCAGAAATGAGTATTAATCGAATACGCAATCTGAATGCCATACAGACTATGAGCAGACTCACATTTTCTTAATATTTTGACTTCATCGGTAAAGATTACGAGCCAACTCTTAATATTGTAGTAAAAAACTATAAGAAGGTCCCAAATTTCTCTCTATCCCGTGGAGTCATCGTCACCGAAAACGAACACTTCGCTTAAAGGTCGCTGTATCATTTGGTTCGGATCAGCATGCAGAACGTGACCGAGCCAGCGTACTAGCTGTCTTTTGATTACATTCACGATATCATGAATTCGCATAAAATTCCTGATTTCATGTTTGAAAAGAACTCGGTATCTGAGATCAACCTAGCGTTTTGTGCCATATAACACAAGCATGATTCTTCTCTTGAATGTAACAAGCTATTTTTTGTACTCATTTGTCAAGTTCCATTTCTCAAATCGGGTCTGATCAACACTTTGTTCTATTTCACCTTATCCGCATTCGCAAGATATTTTGGGTTCAGAAGTGGACGTAGAAGATATAAGGCCCAACTGCGAACGGCAAGACAAACCTTGATGTCCGCTCCAACACTATTTCGCGAAAATGAGATCGAAAATTACATTTATCTCAAATAGGGTATAAACTAAGTGAACTCAGTTTTAACGAAATTAAAATGTTAATATTTTTAATCGTAGTCAAAAATGACATTCAGTAGTATGTAGTCAAAAAAAAAATGTGTCAGTTAATTATTTTACAAATTCTATTCATAAAAGAGTAAGGTGATTTTTTAACAGTTACAATTAGATTTAATATGTGATCTCGAGTCAGTTTTCTACATGAAATCCTATTTCACGTTTTCTACATAGAATTTAAAAAATAATCTTATGCAAATAACACGATTTTACATGTCAAAAACCGCGTAAATTTTTTTTGTTGGGTGGCTGCTACCGCACACTTAGACTTGCGTTGGCCCGTTGTGATACCACTTTATGTACGGCTTTAGATCCGATTTTCGAAGAACCATCTGGACATTACATAGCTCAATGTCAGCCTAATAGTACTGATGGATTCTATACTCGAAAGGGGATCCAGATGGTGAAAAATCCCCGTTTTGCATCGTGCCCCGGATCGGGATTCGAACCCGTTACTTTCCACACCAACTGCCGCAGCTTTAAAATTACACTATGTAAATTAAATTACATAGTGTAATTCACACGCCCAACAGTGATTATATGATAATTAGTTTTGGACTGATACCTAAATTAGAGTGTTTTAAGTGTTTGTTGGCCATCTTCACATACATTAGGTTTTCACTGAAATGTGGAATCGAAATTATTATATTCATTGAAAAGATTAATAACCTCTTACGTATTAGAAATTGACATTGGTACCTCTGATACCACTTCAAAGTTCGCATAACTTTGCTTGCTGTTCTGATTTTAAATTGTTTTGGTACCGTTGAAAATGGACTAAATTGTTGCACCGGGTAATCATGTCGACACACCACTGTCTGTTACTACTACCATTAATTTGCTCAAGGTTAATTTCAATATTAATAATTGAAAATTAAAGCAGTTCCCGTTAAAAACTCGAGTTCGGAGACTAGCATTACTGCTAAGGACAAATTAGATTGTCGTTTGCTAGTTGCACCAAGAGAGATTTTTCTAATTGCATTGCCACCAGTTGCGATGAGATGATTCGAGTTTATTGAGACCAAAAGCCATTTTTGCTGTCGAAAGATTGATGAACTTTAGACGTTATTGCCCAGTTTTATGGTGAAATCTTCACACAAAAGTGATTGGTTTCATGAGGACTGTTTTTCAACTGACCATGCAGAAATGAAAAAAAAACATTCACAATTGTATTCTATGTAATTCAAGACTCCTGATATTCGGAAGGGTCACTTTATGGAACTGTTTACCAACACTATTCTATCGGTGGTATGACTAAATAAAAATTATTCCGTGGAATGAAAAGAGTATTATGTTATAAAAAAGCTGATCCCTTTTGCGGTATACAAAAATCCTTTACCCAGCCTTCATATGATACTATAGGTAATATAATCTTGGAAAGTACTTCTATATACGAATCCATCGATCGAGAAAACCTATACTATGAATATCTAGGAATACCAAACAAAAGATTATTTTACATAAAGATGACCCAACCAAAGCAAAAATTTACAGTATGAACGATTTGTTTAATAGGGGGATTAACTAGGACGGAGGTACCCCTCACTATGCAGCAGTACCCAGAATTATAATTTTTTGATTTTGATAAATGTTACTCTGATTGAACTATCTTTCTAGTATATAATAATCTTTGACCAAACAAATATATAAATGAAAGTAATAATGCTAAGTTTAAGCTTGAAAACAGGCTATAGCAATTTTTACAATTCGTTCTGGTATCCGAGAAGCATATGCGCTGTGTTCAAAACTTTAAATCTTTTGTTTGACTACATCCTTAATAAAAGCGAAGACTAAGGATGAGACTATATAATATCTTCTCTTCTACTACCTCATCGTCGAAAGCAAATAAGCAATATCGTTGATATAGTACCAGCCTATATAATGTACTGTATAAACCGTTAGTAATAATAATTAAATTAACTCATTCAATGTGACAAAACTAACTGTATTATGTGTTGTTTTGTCAAACACAAATTTCTTTTGTTTATTAATTTTTTCTTAAGCCAAATATTATTAGAAAGAGAATATAATTCATACCTCAAAATCATCTATTTCACTATGCAATTTTTTTGTTATTTTTGTTATTAATAAGTGATAATACAACACTGTTGTACTGTCGCTTTGGGAAAAAAGTTGTTATGGCAATAGCCTACTATTTATTATTTTTGGCGATTTTTATTAATAAAAAATAAATTCATTAGAATCAAAGTAACACACAACAAAAACAAAATTCTTATATAACTATCTGTCAACTTAAATATAATCTTTCATGTTGTGAATTTAAGTTTTATCTTTCACACCAATTCATTATATTCTCCACCCAAATAACTCGTGGTCCTCTTAAGAATCGATAATTTTTTTCAAATGTCTCTCATGCGTATCCCAAGCTTAAGAAAATGCAACTCTTGCTGCGCACTCGTTGCATTTTCGTCGCTGGGATACGCATTCGTGACATTTGAAAAAAATTATTGATAATAAGCGGACCACTAGTTATATTACGTCTGATAATAAGTCAGTAATTTATCTGTAACACATGTTAGTTCCTGTACCACGAAGTACAAAATGGCGCATTTATGAAGAGGTTCCTGGGGATTTGGGACCCGGGGATCAGCAAAAATATTGGGAGGTATACGATTCACTGTTATGAGGGCATTTTAAATTTTTAGTTTAGTCGAGTGCAAA
Source organism: Tipula lateralis (assembly GCA_963932295.1). NCBI lineage: Eukaryota > Metazoa > Arthropoda > Insecta > Diptera > Tipulidae > Tipula > Tipula lateralis. The sequence goes on along the minus strand of OZ010736.1, from coordinate 107,406,390 downwards.
CTGCATATTTTTGCAAGTCAGTCATAAATTTGACGAGTATAGAATTTAGGATATTATCGTACTCAAAAATCTAGGCAATGCGAAGGTGTTCAAACTGCTTTAGTTAATGAAGGCACATTGCACCAAAGAAATTTTTTAATAAAATAAAATCGCGATGTATTAGATTCTGGCTAGTTTTACACAGTTAAAAATGGCCCTCTAAATTAAAATAAATGCCTTCCATTAAAAATTATACAATAGAAAATTATATTACAATTTAATTCTAGCTATCACTAACACAACTTTTTAAGCTCAAACTTTAAAATTTAATGTTGTTCCATTAAATTCTTGTATTAAAAACTAAAATAGCGAAATATCTTTTATTTTACTTCCTGAGGTGTCATAAAACAGTTCTAAAAAATAAAAATAAATCTTTCGAGAAATTTCTCATTTTTGTTACAACAGAATTGTAAGTAAGTTCTCAATCATTGATCGCGTATAATCTACAATCAGAAAAACGTTCAAAAACTATACATAGCTAATTAAATTTAAAACATATTTAAATGATAAATAATAAAAATAATATAGTTGTGATTTAAATAAATCTGTGGTCACAATCCAAAAGGGAATAACTTTTTTTTGAGGTGTTTAGAGATCTGCTCTCCTAAACAGTTAAAAACTGAATTTTAAAAAAATATAAGAAACCAATTGATTATGCAACCAACTAATATAGGGCCAAAAATATGCTTTATTTTCTTGCGGTACTCACTCTAACTTGCACTTAATATTTTAGCAGATATTTGAAATTTATTAAGTTGTGCCCTTTTGCAAAATCACCTTACTAGAAATTGGAAATATTAAATAAGTTAATCCATTTTTCCAAAATCTATTTAATTGAGTTTATTATTTTAAGTGAAACAATCACGTTTTGGTAAAACAATATTATGCTTAAATGAAAACATAATTCACTTTATTGGCATATAAATTATCACAAATTATAATATTTCATAAAAAATAAACTATTAGATAAATAAATTCATTCAAAACATATGTTCTACAAAGGCAAATGTTATTAAGATTGCAATGCTTATTCTATTTCATCAGATTCTGTCAGGTCCGGATGATTATTTAAAATATTACCATCTTGAAGGTTTTTATATAAATAGTGGAACATTGGGTCGATCAAAGGCAAAACGTGCAGAAGGTCTTTTTTCTTTTCCTTGCTTATCTTAATCGGATTGTCATAGTGTTTGTTGATATTATCTAGCACGATTGTATTTATCCCTCTTCGTTTTACATTGAGGGTTTTAAATTCCTCTTCAACATCCAAAGAATTGTTGTATTGGACGATTCCATGTTCCTTCGTAAACCTTGCCCATCTTACTTTTCGCCATGAAAATTTATTACCATCACTGTTCATTGTCCGCCATAAAAATTTGTATTTTGCTAATCCGCCGAAGTCTAATATTATCACTTTGCATAATTTCATGAACCAAAAATTTAGATTTTGTCCCAACTGCACGGACCAATCTATGGGAACATGGATTTTGATTTGCGTTTTTTTTCTTACGTTCTATAACCGAATGGTCAGTATCGCACTCAATGTGAGAGTAGCCGACCACTAAAAACTTGTGGTCAATTATATCAACATTGGTCTTGGTTTGCAAAGATCTCATAAACATCGATGCAACGTAAGTATTTTTATTTTGCCCAAAGCAAGAGTCACTATACAATACAATATGTTTTGAAGAAGGTGGTTCCATCTGCAATTTTTTTAGTATGCATGAAGCAATTTCATTGCCTCCCCGATTATCAATGGCTTCACGCCACATGGAGCAAAATGGTTGATTTGTGTGGCAATCATGCACAGTTAAATTGAATGTCCAAAGTGATCGCTTGTAGAAAGATATATTCGTCTTCAAATATGATGTTGGTAAACGTTGCTGTAAATCAAAGCTGAATACATCATCTTTGAATCATCATTGTTAGCCTTATTTTTGTCGCGTTCTTTACATTTCTAAGCTTTATCTGCATTTTCATGATGTTGTTTCTGTTCAATTTCTGTTCTGTTCTGTGTTTTTTTTTGTTTGTATATTTTATATTATGCTATCTTTTTTGGGGCTCAAGGCTCTCCGAGCTCTTTCGCGGTTCGCTTATTTACGTCCTACTTTACGCCTTAACGGCCAAATCGAGGACGTACGGCTATAGGTTCAATTTACGGCCCCTATCGGGGCTCGAACCCGGTACCTCCCGCTCCAACTGCCACAGCTTTATTTTGCCCAAAGCAAGAGTCACTATAGCCAAATCGAGGACGTACGGCTATAGGTTCAATTTACGGCCCCTATCGGGGCTCGAACCCGGTACCTCCCGCTCCAACTGACACAGCTTTATTTTGCCCAAAGCAAGAGTCACTACGGCCAAATCGAGGACGTACGGCTATAGGTTCAATTTACGGCCCCTATCGGGGCTCGAACCCGGTACCTCCCGCTCCAACTGCCACAGCTTTATTTTGCCCAAAGCAAGAGTCACTATACAATACAATATGTTTTGAAGAAGGTGGTTCCATCTGCAATTTTTTTTAGTATGCATGAAACAATTTCATTGCCTCCCCGATTATCAATGGCTTCACGCCACATGGAGCAAAATGGTTGATTTCTGTGGCAATCATGCACAGTTAAATTGAATGTCCAAAGTGATCGCTTGTAGAAAGATATATTCGTCTTCAAATATGATGTTGGTAAACGTTGCTGTAAATCAAAGCTGAATACATCATCTTTGAATCATCATTGTTAGCCTTATTTTTGTCGCGTTCTTTACATTTCTAAGCTTTATCTGCATTTTCATGATGTTGTTTCTGTTCAATTTCTGTTCTGTTCTGTGTTTTTTTTTTTTTTTGTTTGTATATTTTATATTATGCTATCTTTTTTGGGGCTCAAGGCTCTCCGAGCTCTTTCGCGGTTCGCTTATTTACGTCCTACTTTACGCCTTAACGGCCAAATCGAGGACGTACGGCTATAGGTTCAATTTACGGCCCCTATCGGGGCTCGAACCCGGTACCTCCCGCTCCAACTGCCACAGCTTTAACCACTGAGCCACCTGGGCGGTAAAGCTTGTTTTGATTCGTCATTTGCAATATCAATATTACCTTTTAAAATTTCGCAAGTGTTACATGTATCGACCTTCGGCTGCTTGAACTTTAAAGTCATTGTGTGGAACACTTCGGTAAATTTGGTCAACGAAACCGGTTTCTCTCTTGGACCACAATATTGACAATACATTATCGCAATTCGCAATATTTAAATCAGTGGGCAGGTATTTTTTCGAAGTATCCCTACGCGTGTAATGGCTTTCGTAGGCCGGATACACATTGATGTGGGTTTTTATGTCATTAATAATCCTGTCAGCCGTCAGTTACATAAGCTTGACCCGTGTTTCGCTTCACTTGTTTGGTCTTTCATTTCGCAATCAAATTTTGTTCTATTTCCGTTGCCATCACATATATTTCGTTAGGTATTTCGGTATCGACGTTCACATTTGCTGAAATACTACATTCACAATCTGAAGTATTTGATGGACTAATGTTTGGATCATCTATTCTGTCATCGAAATTAGCCTCTAAATCGCATTCTGCGCCGGATACAAATAATTTAATTATATTGGAAATTTAATTTAATTTAATTTTAAACTTTAAATCAATTGTGTCAGCTTGACTTATTCCCTTTAACTGATTTTTTATAAAATGAATATTCGAGCAGCAGTGTTTTGTTTATAAAAAAATTATTCGAATAATTCCGTTTTTCAAAAAATATTTTTTTTCAAATCTGAGTTATGCCCTTTTTCAATGTGTTATATTTTGATTATTAAAAGAGTTATTTCTAAATCAGTAAAATTGGGATATTGAGAAAAAAATTGTTAGTTTGAATAACGACAAAATGCCAAATGGCATAACTCGATTATTCCCTTTTAAAATATTGCCACAGAAATAGTAAATAATTAGTTCGCGTTAGTAAATAATTAGTGTCATTCAATGATTAAAATGTTCAAGTTGGTTTGCAGTGTTAATATGGATAGTTTTAATAAACTCGATTATGTGCTAATAAAAACCAAACTTGGAAATAGTGCCATTAAATATACGAAAATAATTAAACATAATGGGGAAAATTTGAATATGAAGATTTCTATGTAATATTCCAAATATTAAATTTTAATACTAATTCCATTAAAAAAATAACAATCAAATTCGATAGATTAGTTAGATAAATTATTACCATAGTAACTGATATGTATTGTTCGATAAAATTGAATGGACTACAGATCCAATAGTAATTTCCGAGAGATGTAGATGATTTCCTTGTAAAATTTCTGTAAATTATTTTATAATTTGATTGTATCGTTTTATTTATAGTGTGCTTGCGAATATTTTCCGATTGGAAATCTACAATTCGGTTTCTAATTTTTATCGAATATTAGTACAATAAAAACATGTTTAACATAACTGTCCAATTGTCCAATAACTGTTAAGTGTTTAGAGGTTTTATTTGAGCACCATTATGTCTTCAATGGTAGACAAGATACAACTTACCTGTACATTATTTGGAACTGTTTGAAATAACAATATAAATTTTTCGTGATAATTGGTCCACCTGGAAAGATAGATTTTGGCAAGCGTTAGTTGCTGATAAGTGGAGCAAGTGGCAAATGTAATTCATAAAAAACAAATTCGTATAGTTCCTTCAAGCTGGCTTGGACACCATTAAATCGGAAACCATAACTGAAGCGTTATTCGAAGCTTGACTAATTATGTTTTGTATCGGAATTAGCAACAAATTTAAATGATTAATTATACTTTCAAAAATTGTGCAAACATCAGCTTTAGTGAGCTTCAAAAGACCTACAAATCTGAGCTACCAAGGGTTATGATTTGGTATTGCTAATGGGATGTAAATTGGTTCCAGTCCGTACTACTGCACATATGTTAAGCAAATTTGGTAGGAAATTCATTACAGACAAGGTAAATGCGCCAAGCAGAATATTCTCAAGATCAATTCTGTTTATTTGATTTTATGTTCAAATGCCACTTAACTAGCATTTTGAAATAGTTTACGTTTAAAATTTGACGTTTTGCATGGTATGGAATACAAGGCTTACACATATTAAATCGCTCCTTATAAGACACACGACACAAATGACTCACAATAGAAAAAAAGTCTTTCAATAAAATTATACTTAAAATTTCATTCAAAACCCTTTTTTCTACTACGAGTGACTCGTGTCGTGTCTTACAAAGTGCGATTTAATATTTGTTAGCCTAACATTCCAGACCATGTAAAAACGTAAAATTGTTGCGGCATTCGATCTATTCAAAAATAACTATACACTGAGATCTCAAACGCTTTGGCAGCCATTTCTTATCAATGTCAGCTGAACTGGATTTTGATTCTGGCTATTTGGAAACTGGTTTAGTATTTGCTACATCGAGGATTCTGCAGAATGAAGATAAGCATGGATCTTTCTATGACACGGTTTTTGTTACTCGTACCAAAAACCTATCCATAACGAAAAATAAGAATTTTTTTAGAAAATTAAAAAAATGAATTTGGAAAAAATTTATCAATACAATTAAAAATTTATCAAATCAATCTACTTCGAGTGGATCGGTCTGGACTATTACAGCACTTACATAATGGCGAACAGTTATGGCAATAGTGGCATTGAAATGGATGATACCGAACGGGAACTGGAAACTTTTGTTTCGACTTCAAATTTAATCTTCAATTATGATGGGGCCACGAAAATGCCTTTTTTTAAGTCAACTTTTAGCGAATACAATTGTTACGAAAATTTCTAAAACTCTGATGGCCGAAGTGAAAATGGAACTGATATTTTAAGATAATACAGGGTGAGGGGTAATATTCTTCAATCGATCTACGATTTACTCCTCACTGTACCATCCACACGTGTCGAAAGTCAGAGAAGTTTTTCTATTTTTGGAAATTTTTGCTCTATGATCCGATCAGGGTGCCGGTATTATGATTTTGTATTACCATAATAACGGTATCGCAATTTTTACAGTATTCTATTAGTAGACATAGAAATTAATAAAATACCATATACTGAACGTTAAGGAACACCTGAAGTAACTGGACGAAAATTAGAATGACAGCTACCAAATCACCTGTCCGATAGTTTATCTAGCAGCCGAAAGCGAAATTGAAATCAAAGCCTTTGAAAAATTTAACACAGTGAGAGAAGTCAATTGCCTGTTTTCCTTACCACCCTGAATATCATCGCTGATATTCAATAATAATTCGTATTATGAATCATGTCCGTTTTTAAGTTTTCAAAATCAAATTTGGCCAGTACCCAAGCTGATTCATTGAATAATTCAGCAGCATCACAGTTAACATTTTGGAATGTCATCATAACTACCAAATAAAAGTGAAATAAGTCACACATACGAGAAATTCTTAATATGAATTTCAACAATTTAAACTACCAAATAACTTTGCCTAGAGGAAGCTATTCATTAAAATGTACAGGAAGCATTCCTTTTAATATTTCTTCATATGTCGTTTTTAAGTTCTCACAGATATGTTGTCGTTGTCTGTTTGTTTCTATTCTTTGCACTGTTTTTTACTGGTTTAAGACATATAAAGATCCTATTGTATGCCATTACAACCAAATCGAGGACATACGGTTATAGGTCCAATTAACGTAAACTAGTCTGCCCATTGTAATGCTGTATAAGATGGCAGAAAAAATCTAGCAGAAAAAATATTTTTTCTACTCACCTTCTTTTCTACTCTACTCACCTGATGAGGCACTACAATCTTTATAGAAATTTTTTCTGCTGTCATTTTTGAAACCAGCAGAATTATAATATTTAAGCTGTAAATATTTAAATTTTCATCAATATTACAAAAAATATATTTAAGGTTTCACAAAAAATCTGTAATTGTTTTCATAAGTTTTTACAGTGTTAACTTAGAATATACAAATTTTAATATAGTTGTTTAACAGTGAGCTATAGACGAACCTCCGTGTAACCGAATATGAAGTTTAAGGATAATCTTCTGGGTCAGAGCACCTCCAGAATTTTTTGAAGTTTTGACCCATATTTACAAATCAGTTTTTTCACTGTGAGCTATGGAGGGACTCCTGAGTAACCAATATGCCATTATTATTTTTTGACAGCTTAGGTCATAATACATCCGAATATAAAGTTTGAAGATAATCGTCTGGGGCAGAGAACCTCCAGAAATTTTGGCTCAGTTTTGTTTACTGTGAGCCTCCTTTATTCAACATGTCATTATATTTTTTGTACTGTTCATTGCCTTTGCTTCAACGATAATTTTATTTAACTTATTTTTATATTTGATGTCCACGTATTTTATATATTTTGGTGGTTCTAATGTGTTTTATTTGTTTTTGTGTGTAAGGTAGGTCATTAAAACTTAACGGTAATTTTTTAGTGGTAAGGATGGTGCCGTGTGGTATAAAAATCCACCAGCACTGCAACGTCAGTGGGCGCATAAAATTTTGCGTGATAAGTTGTTTGTGGGTCCTAATCCGGTTACCAAAAATATGACAGAAAAAGATACTTCCTATTGCATTATGTGTAAAACCACACAAGACATTATTTGCCGAAATACGAATAAAAGAGCAGAAAAAGATTATAATGAATGGAATAGTCAAAATATGCCAGAAGAAATAAACTGATATGGAAAGCATTAAAAGAAGAAAAGTTTTTGGCATATTTGGGAATTTTGTTGATAATGAGATGCCATAGGTCGAACTATGAACAAGTCAATGAACTTTGGAATAATAATGTGACTCAGAAACCTCGTATCCACTAAATAGTCAAATATACACTGGAAAAGTAGGTAATGTAAGATATGTAAATCAAGTTGAGCGAATTGTAAAAGAGCTGGTTGATCCTTATAAAAGCAGTGGTCGAAATGCGATATACTACTAGCTCAAGAATTAATTAATTGGAAAATGTCAATTGTTAGAACTTTAAAAAATTAAACGGTACATACCGAATGAGTACAAAGCCTCAAAAACAAGAGAAATTTTATCGACTGAGTTCGAATTTGGACCCAAAACGCCCTTGCTATCTACATTACATAGAGACAAAACTGTATCGGGTCCACAAAAAAAACAGAAATTATATTGTATTATAATAAAACAATAGGTGGAGTGACTCTATGGACAAAATGTTGAGTCAGTACACAACAAAACGAAGGACCAAACGTTGTCCACAAGCTGTCTTTTACAACCTACTGGATATTGCTTCACTTGCAGCAAAAATAATCCACAACGAGACGGATCGGTAAAAAATAGCCAGCGGCGTAAGTTTTTACAGTAATATACTCACGGTTTTTATTCTATTGACCGTACAAATATTTATTTATATTCTTTTTATGATTTTTTAACAAAAAACGTAGCAAATATGAATTTGTTTCGATAAATTTTATTTAAATTCAAAATTGAAATAAAAATTCAGTTTTTCAATTAGTAAAATTTTTTATTTATTGTTAAGTTCAATGAATAACAAATATTTATTTATTTGATTTCAATACATTTTTCCAGTTTGTTTACAAGTGAATTATTTCTTAACTAAATATACAATTAGTTATTAAGGTGTTGTTAATTAGTTCCAGAGTAACAACCAAGCATAAAAAGTTATAGTTTGATAGTTATATTTGGATCTAAATATTTAGTTTTATATTTAATTATTTACCATAGCAAATTATGATATAAAAATTAAAGTAAGTTTCAAAATAATTTTATGATATGATATGATAGGAGAAATACAAGCCAACCAGTTACGTTGATCCTAGGTATGTTACCATAACAATATATAATACATAACTGAAAACTTTTTTATTCCATAATTATGCGGGCTCAGGACCTGTCTGCATTTCAACATAAAGGTTTGCGAAAAGGAATGTAATCACAGAAATGACTAAGGTGATAGTCCACAGCAGTCATTACTAACTACATTATTAGTAAATTATTATATATTGTAAGAATAATCATTTTTACATTTGGTTAGAACCATTCTTAATTCATCATATGTATTCGCATCGCATCAACAGTTAAAACTGGAGTACTTTAAAAAACATCTTTGGGTCATCTCATCATATGCTGTATTTAAAGATGTTTCCCTATAATTCCCAATCCATCACAATCTAACGCGTGGGAGAGTATAAATTTCCGCAATGACCCGATAGCATTTTCATATACAATAAAATGATCCAATTCAATGTCAATTCGGTAACAAAAGAAACTATTTAAATAAATTAATAGTAAAGTACCGTCATAGCTAGCTAACCTGATTATTTATTCCATTCCATTATACATCCCATCTTATGCCCGATTTTATCTTTTAGAACAAATATTCACACAATACACAAAAGTAGATTTCTTGTAGGACACCCTACAATCCAATGAAAGAAATCACCAAAGCAGCCATCTGTTTCAGAAAGTTTGGAGTATGTAAGAGAATTATTATACAGCAAAGTAGGCGCGTATTAAAGTAAAATTAATTTTTTGATAAGATCACCAATCAAGCGATCCCTATACAATCTTGAGCATGAAACTAAGAAATCTTAATCATTTACAGTATTAAAAATAATTTAAACCAAATTATTTCAAAAAAATATCATTTTATAGAAATAACTGTTTCTTTATTTATTTTTCTTTACTGGGTTCGTATCAGTGAGATTTCTATTATATATTTCCATCCATTGTAATTTTATAGTTAATTTCTTCTATTCTCTGGTTATTTTGTTGCACACTTTTAGTATTTTCACTAACATATAAACAAATAAACATAAACCCGATGGGCTTTGTTCACAATTCATTTGACACTTCAATCATCATTATATTAGTAGCTCAATCCACAAGTACAGTTCTATGTTTTACATATTCTTCTATTCGTCAATAGATGTCACATATTTCATGTATGTGAATATAGCAAAAAAATCGAAAAAAATAACGTCATGAAATAAAAATGGATTGTGCAATGTATAGTGTGATTTTACATACTGAAAATTTACGAATCACTGTTTTTATATTATGAATTATTATATTCTAAGTAGTCAATTTGATTATTTACTAATTTAACTGTATTAAATCACTTTCACGTTATTGAAACACACACATTGGATTTTAATTACTATTATTTTGTGTTAGCAATAAAAACACATCCACTGCACTTCAGCACTTTGACAGTTCATGTTTCAATAAAACTTTATGGTATAAAAATTAGTTGAACAAAATTAATATACATATATAGTTGTTTTGTTTTTGTTGCAATTTATTGAAATAATTTTGGGTTACACTAAACATTAGATTTTACAAAGTTGACAATAAAATTTGGTTTTAAGATCAAATTTACTTATAACTAAATTAATTTCATCTTCATGAAAGTATCTGTGGCAAATGGAATTACGAATAGACTTACCACATAAATTGACATCTTCACCACATAATAAACATAAGTAATTCATGTTTTACTATTTTTTAAGATTTCCGATTGGAACTCAAGCCGTTTAGTTTTTAAATTTATTTTACGTTGACGATTTGTATCAATTTTATTAATAAATCAAAGGGCATGTATTATCGTATATATACCACAATCATTATTTCCAACTTGTTTATAACATTTGTTTGGAAAAAAATTTTTGTAAGTCTTAATGACAATAAGTTTGTAAGTAAACTAAAAAAAACTTTTGAAATTGATTATAATGTTTTTCATAATGAAATATTATACCATCTTTTTCTTGCCTTTTAATTTGTTCAGTCATAAATTATAAATTCTTTTTTAATAATATTAATAACAATTAAAGATAAATGTCTCTTATTAAAAATAAGAAATAATAAAATTGAAGAATTTATTTGAAAATCTTTTGCTTAACTGTTAAATTCTGAGTTTAACTCTAAAGAGAAAACCACAATTGATCCGAAGTCAATTGGTATTCGATCACAATTCTTTTCCGGTTGTTTTCTATATTCTATACCTAACACTATATCTATCATAAAGTTTTCCTCCCAAATTTCATTATTAAAGCTATCAAAGTATCATCGGAGCCTTGCGTCAAAACTTGTGTCACCCCTTCTGGGACTGTACCAAATTCTATATTGTATTCTGTGGTATGTTGTTTTACTAATTTCAGAAGATAATATTGGTAAAGTATATTTGACTCGAGCATGAGAAAAATGTTTCCTATGTACACTCTTTCTTTGCTAGTACATCCACTGGATCTGTAATCCTGGAGTCTTGTGATTTTTTATTTGTAAATGATTTTTTAAGAAATTCTTGTTCTAATTCTATTATCTGACTTTCAATTTTCTCATTTGAATATTTTAAAATTTTACAATTTTTATGGGTGGTTTTCCAAGTTTTACGGTAGTTTTATAGAGAAGGTTGTGTTTAATATTTCCAAAATAGCTTTCGATTATTGTAATGGAATTTATTAGTGGTTTGGAGATAGTGGTCTGGTTCGGAATAAATTGAAGTATTCGGTAAAAATAAAGTAAAACTGTTATAAAATCTTTGAATATTTCCTTAATGAACTGAGGTCGGTAAAATATATTTGTGTTTCATCGTGAAATAAAAAAATTCACATATTGAATTCTATTTAACTATATAACTATACACCAATATTTTCATTATAGAATAAATAAAATGCAACCAAGTGAAACTTCTCATAAATTTCTGAAATCTTTAGATAATAGAGGGCCAAGATTAACATCAAACTTCATATTCAGATGTAATGTGACCTATCAGAAAATCATAATGGCATATTGGTTACTGACATAATGGCATATTGGAGGTCCATCCATAGCTCACAGTAAAAAAATTGATTTTTATATACATGGGCCAAAATTTTGGAGGTGCTCCGACCCAGAAGATTATCCTCAAACTTCATATTCGGAAGTGTTATGACCTAAGCTATCTGAAAATAATGGCATATTTGTTACACGAGGGTTCATTTACAGCTCACAGTAAAACAACTATATTAAAATTTGTATCTATAGTCAACACTAGCGGTGTTTTAATATTCGCGCTATCAGCTCGTTATCCGGAGCATGGCAAATGTCTATACAAACTTAATCTATTGTCCGCCAGTCTCACTGTTAATCGAAAAATGAGTTAACCATAATGATTTCGTAGTAATGTGTCACTGTTAACCATGGTTTGCAACTTGGTTTCAACATGGTTTCGGTGCCACAGTTACTGTATTAGTGAATAGCGAAAACTATAAAATTGGTTTTTCTATATTATATAATGTATGTTTATTTATTAATATAAAATTTGAAGTTTAAACAAAACATATTGATACAGAATTTGATAAGTTAATTGAAAATCAAAGAAAACGAAAGGAAAATCAACGAAAATAGGAAAATTAACGGAGGGCGAAACAAAAATATTTTTAAACCACAATTAATTCATATAACATTGTTCGCATATTGTTTGCGTGAAACTGTGTTCATATCATACAGGTTTCTTGCTTTTGATACAGGTATGACGAGTGTTTTCTGTTGTTGATAGCACGAGTAGCATGCCCCCTTTTGTTTTATTTAACCACTACTGTCTCGATCTTCTTGGTCGACAAGAAACTTCTCATCACTCGTTCTTCCTATAAATTCACCTAAAATACACTCAATTGCGCTTCATATGAGAAATGTCCCCACTATTCTTCGATTTTGCGATCTTGTTCTAATAAGAGGTAGGCACAATTGTTCCCTGAAATACTGTAAAAGTAAGAATTTTAATGAATTATTATAAACTGTCAAATGAAATGAGAACTGTTGTGTTATATGAATTCTCATTTCGAAAATCAGTTTCATAATCATGGTTACGAAACCAGATACATGTCTATGGTAGTTAATTCGTTTGAAAACAGTGGCGAGTAGTAAAAATATTTTTTCTGGTAGATATTTGCTGCTTTCTTATACAGCATCCCATTGCAAAACTCTATACCAGATTATATTCATTACTATATAAAAATGGGTGGATACATTAAATATGCACTCAAATATGGGGTCGATAGATGTGTTCATTCACACCACCGATCGTCGCAATCAGATAGTGAAAATTTCTTTTCGGTAAAGTATAATATTTGGTAATTTTCTATTAAACAACTCATATATGTGCAATAGCCCAATTAACTCTAGTTATAACATACCTACATGATATAAAACGCCATGAAGGCTTTCTCGAACTGCATTTTCTGGCGAAAATACGAGAATTGAAAATTTTAAACTAAAAATCATTGGAAAGAGTATTGTGCAACTCGTTCAAAAATTGAAAACGTTTGGTCTTACATTAATTAATTGCATTGGAATCGGTACAGTTGGATGTCCGAACAAATGGCTGCGGTTAGGGCAATAAATTAAAAGCGAACAGTGCATTTAGATGTCCTCGTTTTACCCTTATTATCCAAATATTCGAAATCCGATTGGGTTTGTGAAGGAAGTATATCATAACTTTTTGTTGCCTTAGTGTAACGAATCTTTGTTTTAGAACATATGTCTGAAGGAAGAAAAACTAAAGAAACTTTGTAACACGAGACGGACAGAACGAATTGAACTATGCTGATTTTACAACTGGTTTAGACAAAATTATCGGATAAAATGTCGACTTGGAACGACACACTTTTAGCTACCAAGGCAAAAATGTTCAAAAGTTTAAAAGAGGCATAGTCAATCTTCAGTTTTACATCTGTTTATACTTTTAAGCACTGTTGAGATTTTACATGTAAAAAACTTTTTACATTTTTTATGTAAATTATGTAAATAAACAGTGTAAATTACATAAAACGTAATTAACATAACGTAACGTAAAAAACGGAGACAACATTCGTAGTGCCATCTATTTTAAAATGTCAAAAATTTACCAAAGTTCGCTTTTCTCATTATTAGTTGTCACATGACGTAATGCGTACTTATAAAATCAATTAGTGTTCAAGTCCTTTCTTTCTACTTCAAAGTTTCTACTTCTGACTACAATATTTCGAATATCAATCTAACATTAGCCGTGTTTCTTGACGCAGGGTGATCCGGATCAGATCAAATTTAACATACAAAGCAACAACAAAATGTGATCCAAAAATTTATTCGGATCACAAATTTTGAACAGAAAATTAGTGCTTATTTGAAAATGTAGGAGAACTAATATTTTTTATTTAGAGGTTGGCTGTAATGAACTGTTAAAAAAAAATTTGAAATCGAACCTTGTCAGTTGGTGAACATTTGATTCAAAGCAACACAATAATGGATATCAATAAAAACTAAATATCAAATAGTTAAAATTCGCTAAAGATAACAATAAGGCGACGGGCAATGGTCTAAACAAGGCACCATTTGAAGACATAATGGACGAAATTTTTGGACATAACCCAATAATATCAAATAATCATACATAAAGGTTATCAGGAACAGAGATAGAGGCTTTGACACCACAACAACGAACTGCCGTGACAAATTCAACTGATTTAACTCCAACCGAAACATCTTCAGCTGCTGTAGTCGCACCGAAAAGCAATTGTAACGTTTCGTAGCAATTGTAGAGGCTTTGACACCACAACAACGAACTGCCGTGACAAATTCAACTGATTTAACTCCAACCGAAACATCTTCAGCTGCTGTAGTCGCACCGAAAAGCAATTGTAACGTTTCGCGTGTTTCGGCAATAATTAAATGCATCTCTGTGATGTTTGCTTGTTACTTTAACGGTACCGATATGTTTTCGTAGAGGTAAATGAGATGCAAACAAAAGAAAAAAAATACAATTTTTGTGTCATCTACCGAGACAAGAATGATTACGGGTTTAGATTAACAATCGATTGATAGAAATTGGTGAAATAAAACCGAAAAACAATTATACATTAGGAAATTGAAAATAAAAAAAACCTTATGTTAAAAATTAAAAATAAGATAAAAAAAATAAAGCTCTTCGAGAATATATTAAAGTAATTATAAAACTATAAATAAAATTATAAAATACAAACAAATCATAAACATTTGTAAACGGATAATATAATATAAATACAAATTTAGTGTTTTTTTTAAACTAAAAGAAAATAAATTGGCATTTGTTTCATTGCTGTGTCCGGGAAAGCTTGAGAGTGATTTTTCTCATTGGTGTGACATAAATCTATTGCACAATATTCTTACGATCGTCAACTTACTGTATTGGCTATCAAATATAACGTCGTGGGAATTGGGAGTTATACTCCAGAGTATATTCAAGTTAAGTTTTGCTGTATCATCGGTGGCTTGCTCATCTTGGAATATGTCAAAACTATTAGTGGAATGCTTTTTACAAATTTCTGGTTCATCAAAATGGTGACAAATTTATGATTTATTAGAATGTATGCTTTATTAGTATTATTATTTAATTATAAATTTTTTTTTTGCTTTTGTGTGAATGAATTTCCTTATAAGGAATATTTCCTTATATTCCCTAGAATTATTGTATGAAATCGGCGAATGCAATTTTTTTTGCTTTAATCGTTGATATTTTTTTATCAATTGGAACAATGAAAATTGATAAGTAAACCCTACAGTGGATGTGATGTGATGTGTTAGTGCGAGTGAATTTGTGTTACCTGTAGTTTTCAGTTTATTATTTTTTTCTGTTGTACGGATGGCATCTAAGCATGTGAAAATGAGACCCTCCCAACCGATCATCAGCTACCTAAATAATGTGAACAACGACATACTTAGGTAACAATGGAGTCTATAAAAAGAAAACCGGTAAAAGAAACATGACGAAAAAATTAGAATATAAAATAATTATTATGAAAAAAAAATTGGAGCTTATAAAGGAACGTCGGCTTGACAAAGAAAGGTAACACAAGGAATATATGAAATTAATCAAAAACCTTAATAATTAAAATAATTTTATTAAAATTTTCTGATTACTTAAAACGAAATAAATGTGATATTTGAATTCGAACTTTTTTTTTTATTCCTAAAATATTCCTGTAAAATTATTCTGCTATTATATTTCTTGCGGACAATTCATTAAACAGCGCTTGGCATCGATTTTCCATACTCTCTAAATTAATATTGGTTGTTTCACTGTCGCAACGATCTTCTGTGTTAACCTCTCCTTCGTCAGTTATAATAACGTCATCCTCCATCAAACATATATTGTGTCCACATACGGTTCAATTTACGATCAAATTAAGATTTGCAGAATCCCCTAATAAAAACGTATTATTTGGAAATTTTGCAGACTGGTTTTCCAATGCTTTAACATATAACGACGATCTACGCAGAACTCGGCTATTGTGCAATGACCCGGGTTCACCGCAATGCACATCGATACATTTTTTATCAGCTTTGACAACAGCTTGTGGGTGTATGCTATAGCCATGTTTTCGATTAAAATAGGCTTCTTTATTAATCCGAGGAGCTTTAATAGATATATCAGAGCAGTCGATCGCCCCTATTACATATAAAAACATTTTTATGTTCTGGAATTTTGTAGTGACTTCCGAAACTTCATCGGCAGTTGGCAACTTTACCTTTACTTATGCCCAATATATATTAACCATCGACCCACTTGATAAATGATTCTCCATGCTGATGCTTTACATATTTCGAATCGATAATCCTAAATGGCTCGGTGTTGCTAATATACCATATAATAAATTTCCTAATCCGCAATAATTTTTTTTCTAGTTTCATCGATAGCAGCATTAAAGAAATGGGTAAATATCTTAAATACAAATCGATATAAGTAATAAATATAGTTTATAATTAATTAAGACAGTAAATTTGTACTTATCAAATTTGAACAAGTTGTTATTTTCATATTTTCATATTTCGAAAATGACTTTTGAATTCCGAGTCAGAGAAGGCTTCAATGCTAAGCAAGAAATCGTTTGCTTTATCCAGCTCTAATTCTGAACCAGTCGATTCCGAACTACTACTATACCTCTGTTGAGCTTGACGTCTGCCATATCTACAAACAAATAATTTATCATTAGTAAGTTATGCAATAACATTTCGCTTAGCTCTTCAATTTGAATAAATTTATTTTCCATTTTGTTGCCAAAAACAGTAGCGTTAGTATTTGTTTTATTTACTACTAGAATGACAACTAATGACAAACAACATGGATGATATTATTACAAAAGAGAATAATATAATTTTGAGTAGTACCATAGCAAAGTTTAATATAATTTTGAATACTATGAAGCGTGTAAAAACGATTAAAGGCTCCATGAGACAAATTGACTGTCAGTAAATATTAAAATAGGACAATAATATAGATTTTATAGTAGTGTAAGTGAAACAGAAAGCTATATCAGTCAAACTTGACTGGAAAAATAATAGTGTGTATGGTAGTATGCCTGCCATAAAAAGTATAAAATTTAATACTTTTTATTGCAGTCACACTCAGCCTTCTACATAGTCCATATATTATTTTGGTAAAATAATAATTGAATTGAAATAAAAATCATATTTGTTTAGCATTGTGATATTTAATACTACATTTTAACTCACAGTTTAAAAAAACTCCAAGAATGAATAATTAATGAGTTTTTTCGTTATGGTTTCTTCAAAATTCTGCTAAAGTTAACTATAAATAAACAATAACGTTGTCTTTTAGTTGGAGTTTTATAATTATTTTCTCTCTTCGTCTATTTTGACTGTCAGTCAATTTTACTCATGGAATAGAGCCTTTATTTAACATTTTGAATGGAGTATTTTATACTTCGAGAGTTGTTGCTTGTATTTTGTAATCCACTAGGCCGGTTAAATCCATCTCATCAGGAATATGCTACCGGACTCGATGTACATACTGCGACAGTACTAGTGTGTTACAAGAACAACTCGAAATATCGATTTTTATTAATTGCGTGTGATTGCGATTTATTTGAGTTGCTCTGGAACGCCACAAGTACCTTTGTTGACAGTAGTACCAACCTCCTATCGATTTTTTATGGATTTTAATGTCGTTTCTTCGCACATGATCTGATCTTGATCAGATCAAACGTCAAG
This sequence comes from Tipula lateralis, assembly GCA_963932295.1. Lineage (NCBI taxonomy): Eukaryota > Metazoa > Arthropoda > Insecta > Diptera > Tipulidae > Tipula > Tipula lateralis. The sequence goes on along the minus strand of OZ010736.1, from coordinate 107,388,381 downwards.
AAATACGACTAATGATTCGTATAATAGTTAGTTCAATTTATACTTAAAGCCGTTATATTTAGTTGAAAAAAGGACTGATTCAGTTTGAGATTATCAAATTATGGCAATTGGAGCCGGAGGTACTGGGTTCAAATCCCGATGGCCGTATGTCCCCGATTTGCTATTTAATGGCGTAAAATAGGACGTAAATAAGCGAACTGCAAAAGAGTTGAGAGAGCCTTGAGCACCAAAAAAAAAGATTAGAGTCATAAAACCAGACAGACAGGCAGTTTTAGCTTAATGATGGCCTTTACGACTCACAGTAGCAGTCTTACATTTCAAGAAGTCTTTTGACTGTGTATTAAAAATTAAAGAAGACGGAAATTATTCCAGAACTCAAAGGTCACTATTGTCCACGGTTCAACCCACATACACTCACAGATTAAAAATACCCAATCTTGATTGATGATTAGTCACTACCCCAGGCATCAGAACCCGATACTCCCGAATGACAGAGCAAGCACGCTATTTCCTCTGCCACGAGGTGATGAATTGTATATTACTAATAGATTTAACTACTTTGTGATTGTAATTTGTATCTGTGCAGTTTACTCTAATTTAGAATTTGTGGTTCATGATATGTATAAGAAACAATCAATTACAATAAATTAATTTAATACCTTAATTAAACGCGTCTTACATCACAAGAAACCCATATAAACCAAATAACAATTTATAATAATAATAATCATATAAATTATTTTGATATTTGCTCTTAATGGGAATTTTCTAATTTTCATTCCATTGTATCCCACATCTTTCAGAAAAATATTTAACCCATTCCGTAAACGCGATCGATGAAATGTCTATACAATGTTGAAAATATTTATTGCATCATCATAAAAGGGTTGATTCTTTTTTTGAACAGAAGGTGGTTTTGTATTATATCATTGTAAACGTGAATGGTGAAAGGAAAAACTGTTATTTTCATTTTCGTGGCTCTTCACATTTCTTTTATTGTTATTGGAACTTTATTAGATTGAAAAATGTTTTTATGAAATTGTTGGTGGCGGTGTGGGGAGAGGGTGAATATAAAATTGCGTTATAGTAAAGGTAATGTTTTTGTTTGGGTTTCATTGCGATGATTTATCTCATAAATATTGAAACTTCATTTTAACATTAAATCTTTAATGAAAAATCAATTTGCTGGGAAATAAAAACAAATATTTTACCTTTAATAGGTGGCGTTGAAGGTGGAAAATGCGGCAAGCAAAAACCTATTTATGAAAATTAAGGAGAGAATGCATTGATTTTATGATATTGGCTGCATGCATTTTTAACTTAAGGAAAATTTTTTAAATGAATTTTATAGGTTAAGTCTCGCCGACTTATGTAATGTGATTTATGTATTCCTACATCCAAGGATTAAGTTTTAAAATACCGTAAAATATTATTCATAAAACCAACACAAAAGCCAACATATCGATTTACCTGCTGATTTTGTTAAGGTTTTCATACCCAACAATATATTCTAAATATAAACTGGTGTTAACAAACAAGAAGTGTCGGAACTTCGATAATTTTGGCATCCCTTGTTTAAAAGTATTTTCTTAAGAGTGAGCAGGTAATAATGCGTATCTTGATGACAAATCATCTAGGTTAGTCAGAATCAGTCGTCACAAAGTTTGAAGGATAGAATAAACACGAATTTGTTAAAACATTTCATTCCTGGGGAGAACCTACCGATTGACGAGCTGGTATTATCGTTTCTCGACAGGGTTTCCTTCAAACAATACATTCCTCTTAACCAGGCAAATAAGGAATGAAACTCTGGCGGATTTGTGACAGTTGGAATAGCTCTGTAAAGGAATTCCCTATTAAGAGGAAAGAGAGATTTCAAAGACAAACAAATTTTGCTTCGAATGTTGTACTCGTATATGATGTTTTAACAGCAACAGAAACGTAACATTTGATAAGCATTTTACTAGTTACTAGTTTCGACTGATATGGGATACCGACTGACACCCTGCAAAAAACTAAAGCGTGCATATAACTTCAAATTTTAATACCAAATCGTCAACGCGAGGTAAATCCAAATGTTTCGGGTTTCGAGCTGGCATCACTGAGAGGGTTGTGATACACGTATATAAAAGTTAGGCTGAATTTTTATCCCAGGAATATATAAATTATACCTCTGGCAATCCTAGCAAAAGTATCGTGAATCTATCAATCTATCGTGATATAATGCATATTAATTTAATGTTTCGGTAACATTTTATTAAGAAATAGAATATAAATTTTATCAGCAAAATGTAGCATAATAATTAAAACACATAACAGCATTGCCATTTGTGCAGTTTTTCCTGCAAATCAGATTTTAGTCATCGTACGCAGGTTTGAATAAATGAAATCATATGCCATATGGGCATTTCCGATTTATAAAATGTTAGGCCTTATATATATTTTCGCCTTTACAACATATGCACACCTCTGTCTCTGTCTTTTATAAATTTACGCAATCAATTCCACTATAAGGGATATCTTAAATAAAAGGAAATATATTATAATAATATTTTATTTTATAAATTTTATTCTTTAGAAAAATATAAACTATTAATTTGTTATATAAATCTTTTATACTCCACTGAACTGTTTTTCATACAACTAAATTAAGAAGAACTTTATGGGAATTATAGCTTATTGGTGTAACTAACTCTTTCATATCATCATAAATGTCCCATTATTCTTGACGGTTACTGTTACACACATAATTTGGAACCACTGCAGTGGAGCTGGCTGAAATTGAAATGTTTGAATATTGATTTACTGCGGGCAATGATGGGCACTTGACATGTAAAAAACGTTATTTACATTTTTATGTAAATAACGTAAATTACAGTAAAAAACGTGTAATTTACATATAATATGTAAAAAACGTGAAAACTGAAAAATAACTGGAAATAGTGTACAAATGTAACAAATATTTGTTTATAAGGGTTAAGTCTGGTTTACATTCAACGACTTATACAGAGGCAGACAATTAAAACGGGATAGACTAATTCAAAGCCTTCTGCGTAACTGTAGGACAACAATAAAATTTAAAAATATTTTTTGCTCTTCGTGTTGTCTCTTATTTGTACACAGACATTTAAATTGCGCCTACTCGTATTATTCCTCTGCTTCTGCGAAAATCGTTGAATATAAACCAGGCTTTATACGCATAATATCAATCAAACCGTTCATTTAGACGGTCAATCATAATTATTTTAGACTTTTAGTTATCTACAAATTCTAGGCAAAGTTCATTTATGTATCTACAATGCCATCTGTGTTCAAATTTAAAATACAGATATTACCAATGCTAATACATACTTACGTTTTTTTTATCAAAACGATATCGAACATTTTTGACATATTAATTTGTTTTTGTTTTGTTTGTAACGTTATACAGTCAATTTTTACAATAATTAAATTATTAGTTAATAAATTTACAATAGATTATCATGAAAAGGTCGTTATTTCATTACGTAATGTAAAAAATAACTTGTGTAATTTACATGTAAATAACTGTGTAAACTACATCGTGTAGGTTCGACGTAAATAAAAATTAATGACTTTAGCGTAAATGTTGATACCTTTGTAATAATACTTGTGCAATTTCTATTAATACCAAAGATATGTGCTAAAATTGACTATCGAAATTGTTTTGCCCTGATATTATTTTTGTCTTTTTAAACTTTCGATTAATTTTATAAAATCATTAACATTAAAAAATGATTCAATCAAATTCACAAAGTACATTGTAAATCAAAACCACACGTATTATAATAATTCTCACCAGTAATCGGGCCATTTTTGAATAAGTTAGATAGAGACTATTTAATGCTAGAGTTTAGAAATGTTTCTTTAAAGTTTAGAGCCAACATCTTATGGATTACTAACGGTTTATATCTGTATTAAATTACCTCTTTTTATCTACTCAGGCTTTGAGTTAAGTTAATTTATAAATGGATGATCTAAATTCGAGACTGTCTTTTTTAAACCGGGGTTTCGTTTTTTCCAATTTTTCTTTTAAGTTTCGTCTTCAGTTAGTAAACTGTTTCGGAATTTTTAATGTAAATTGTTTTAAAATATATTCGTTTGGTGAATTAATTTCTCTACTAAATTTTAAAGCTTTAAGTGGTAATTTTTCCAGCGCAACGTTATACGGTAACACGGCCTTTTATTGTACCAAAATAATTTTCAAATATGGATGTTACTTAATCTGCTTCAATGAAAAATGCAAGACTATAAAGGAAGAAACGTTAGGTATGTTTTTATAATTGTGTCAAGAGAACTAGGATTATAGAAAAGATTTGGATGACCAATGTGTTTTGATAATTGTGGTTCCATTTCAATACTGTCAGAAATTAATTTAAATATTTCATATTAAAGGCTTTGAGAAGAAAGCGTCTTATGAAAATTTTTTATTTCCTCGTGACTATCAACAACCATCCATATCACTTTATTAGTACCATTCTTTACGTGTTTTGTTATTTCATCTAGCGAATTTAATACCGCAATTGTTAAGTATTTGGATTTGAATATTTTTGAAAAAATGGTGCCAACCTAATTTATTTAATAAATTTAGAAAACGATTTATTTACATCTGCTGTAACATTATGGATTAAATGTAAAATACATAAATGCAGTTTTACTAAAATTAATTAAAAGAGAATATGTTATTTTAAGTTATCGAATTGTCCATCACGGCATTTATTTTCGCCAAGCTACAATCAGTAACAACTGAATCGAAAATTGGCCAAATTCTATGTTTATGTTCTAGTTCTAAGCGATATGATCTTAACCACGATCCTATTGTGTCTATATTACGGCGCGAACTGATCATATCTGTCAAAGGGAATGCATCTAACGGTTCAGAATCATTCACATTTATTGGGGCAACTAATGCATAGTATAATATTGTTGATGGAATATTTTCAGGTGATTTTAGTAATCCACCTGTAGCATCAAGATATGCAATTAGTTTTCTCTAGGATTCCGCTTTACAAGTAGTTTAAGCTTTGTAATTTGATTATCATTATAACAAACAACGCAAAATGGTTTAATATACAATTTTTGGAACAAGGAAGGGTTTAAAATCATTTCATTTTTTAGCTCTATGAAAACATTTATTGATTTAACTGTACTGCTGTTAAACTTGCTCAAAAATACTGGATCTTCATTTATAACCAATATTAGATATTTATTTTTTGCCTTTTTCTCTGTCAAATCCTTTTAATTGACGAGATTTCATTGTTGTATGATTTTGTTTTTCTGATGTACTGTATACTTCCATGACACCAAATTTTAAATCACTATTAATTAATTTATATTTTCTACAGTTATTATGCTCAAAGTACGCTCGGATACAAATGGATAGAAATGGAGATCGGATGCAAATGGAGATATTTAAATGAATTTAATTCGTTTGTTTTATTGCAATATAATTTAATCCAAGTATTTATACTTATTTGTATTTCAAAATTTTACATTTTTTGGTTACACTATTGGTTGAAATATTTCAATCTGCTCCAAATTTCTCAACGACAGTGCAATTGTGAGAGATCATCGTTGTTCGAATACCAAGAACAAAAAGTTTGTTCAGGGAAAACTTCATGCGTTTGTTGCTCAAAATTCACAATTAATTCTGTGGTATTAATTTCTTTAAATTTACTATCCAAATCTCTAGTCTCTTTAGCATTCAGATGTTTCTGCTTCAAAGAGGTTTTAAAACTATCGTTGTTCTACAATCTTATTAATTTAAGTCTATTTTTAGCGTACAACTCAATCCTTTTACGGCCTGACAAATTTTAAAAATAATGAATATAATAATTTAAAACTACCAAGTTTTAAATTATCAGTAGCCGCGTTTCATGACTCCAACTGATTCAGATCAGATCACATTTTCCATGCAAACCAAAGACGCGTTTTAATCCAAATTTCATTTTGGCTCAAAATGTGTCTTTGGTTTGCATGGAAAATGTGATCTGATCTTTTTCAGTTGGAGTCATGAAACGCGGTTAATATCTTCCAGTATACTTTGAAATAGTATCCTGTATTATTAAATAATTATTTTATATAAAGTAAATAATAATTAAAATAGTTAATTACAACAGTTAAAGTAATTTTATACTTTTTTATTTTATAGTAATAATTTTAAACAATTAAAGCTTATTTCAAAAATAATAATATTGAATATTGAAATTTTACACCACAATTCACTGTTTAATTGATAATTGAAAAATAGAATATTAAATTTAAATAATTAAAAGTAATTCAAATAATTAAAATAAGCCTTTGAATAATTTAATGTAAATTTTTAAATAAAAGCAACTGTTATTTTACGTTTTTTAAACACGGCCCATATTAAGAATAATTTTTATTCTTTCTTTAATACGAGTATAAAGAATACAAATTTTGCTATGCATATCAATTTTTATGAATAAATAATTATATTTCAAATAATTATACTATTTGAAACTACCTTGAATAAAGTTTACTGCAAGCCAATCAATTAAATTTTTCAAAAATTCTTAATCAAAAGTGCATTGTGTTTGAAATCCAACGCAACGATCTGCTTTTGTTCCATTGCATATCAATTATTTTTAAATGTAGTACCACTAGTTCTTGTAAATGTGTTCTAAAGCAAACACCTAATATAAAATCCATTGTAATATGGCACCTGTTCAAGAGCTAGAGGCGATTAAAGTGGTCACATTGTATCAGGAAGATTATACACAATTACAAATCGCACGAAAATTAGGAATTTATCAGTCTTTGGTTTCACGAATACTTAAGCGGTATCGTGAGACATTAAAGTATAAAAGAAAGCCCGGACAAGGACGTAAAAGGTGCACAACCGAGCATTCGTTACGAGATCGAAAGCGAACTTCTACTCAACTCAAAAATGATTTACTTAGTGCGCGTCAAGTGAATATTAGTGTCAGTACAGTTAGACGAAGAATAAAAGAAATAAAACTAACTCCAAAACGACCCATAAAAGTTCCACGGCTTCTTCCCCGCCACAAATGTAGCCGTTTAGAATTTGCTCATACTCATTCAAATTGGTGAACTGATCAATGGGCCACTGTTCTCTTTTCAGATGAGACCAGAATCCAATTATGGAAACCAGATGGACGTAATCTTGTATACAGAAGAGTTGGAGAACGCTACGCACAGTGTAGTATGGTGCAAACTGTAAGCTTTGGTGGAGGTTCAATAATGGTTTGGGGTGGATACCGGTCTGAGACTGGTATGCTCGGAACATTCTTGGCGATCACGTTTTGCCATATGTGGGCTTCATATGTTATGACAGTTTTGTGTTAATGCATAATAACGCTCCAGTCCACGTTGCTGCAACGGTACGACAATATCTCCAAGATATTGGCATTCGTGCACTTAAGTGGCCATCAATGAGTCCTGATCTTAATCCGATTGAACACGTGTGGGACATTCTAAAATGCCGTATTAGAGCTAGAAATCCAGCACCAAATTCGACAGCAGAGATGAGAGTTGCATCGCAAGAAGAATGGAATCTCATTCCGCAAGAAATGATACAAAGTATTCTACTTAGTATGCCCAGAAAGATGGAAGCTGTAATAAGGGCACGGTGGAGAAATACTCATTATTAAATTAATCAAATAAAATTGTAATAAAGCTAGTTTTAATGTTTATAAACCGCTTATAAAAATTTAAAAAAAAATAGTTCGACACATTTTAACATTTTGCAATGAAAAATAGCCGCTATAATTCCATAACGCCACATTTGTGCCTCTTTTGAGAAAATTATAAATTTGGGATCATTTGATACCAGTTCCACTGAAATTGTCCAGTGGGATTTTTTATTACAACAAAAAATATGCGTTAATTTTGTCCAGGAGTGTATTTATAGTGTGAAGGACAAAGTACACACTGACACCAATAGTTTTATCTACCATTTTTCTACAATTGATGGACGGTAAAAATTTTCATCCGGCTATGTATTATAGCCGAAATTTTAAACAGATGACGACAAACCTATACTGTGTAAGCTTTAGTGTTCCACATCTGTTTATACTTTCGGCTATAATACATGGTTCGTTTAAAATTTTTACAGTTCATCGATTGTAGAAACATGCCACATAGAATGTTGAGGATAATATACGAAGTTTTGGTGGGAAGTAATATATTGTTCGAATTCAAAAGTATTTTTGGTTGTTTTGAATGCATCGATATGTAGAATATATAGCAGATCATATCGAATCCTACCTGAATATAAAGAGTCATTAAACATTTTGGGACTATGCAACCTTTACTATTTCGCTTGATATATATTGATCGGACGCAAATAAATTTTAAACTGTCAAATCTATTCGGAGCTTTATGACAGTACTAGTTCTCATCACATGTGTTATCAGATGAAAAAAATTCAAATAAATTATGGACAGATTGTACCTTATATGATAGATCTGATCAAAACTGGGATATGAAAGTGCACCATGTTTGACCCTATGTTTATGATTTCTTCTTGCTTTATCGATTATGAACGAAATGGATTATAACTATAACCCGTTCGATCATTGTCAGGTTACTATTTGAAGGGAAAGTTCGTCAATTGCTCGGTATCTATATATACTAAGTTGTCAACGAAGAATTCTTTCCAACTATTTAATTATTAGTTGTCTGGTATATTGAAAATTATGTGGTAGAATAAAGCCTGCGGCGCGAGTTTTAAGTGTGATGAATTTGGAAGACATTAACAGAAATAGTTCGTATCGCGTTTATTCCCAGTCCAATTGATCCATGGCAACATCTCCAGTTTCTCGCTTTTTTGCTGATCCATTTGTTTTAATAACAAGATTAGCGTTGGGTATATTCTATCGTCATTTGGGTTGAAGAAAAACTATTTTCTAATTACATTCGAGTTCAGCTTCACCTTACAATTTTTTTCTTCCCGGGAGCATACCGCCAATTACAACAGCATCAATTTCGACGTTAGAACATTTTATTACAAACACTTTATGATGATATCAATAAATTTGTCCATTTCAAAACCAGAATGCGGAACAACAAAACATCAACAACATCCATTTATTATTTGTGTAAATTTAAAAAAACTTAAAATTTCATTTTTTGTTTGATAAATAAAATAGTGATATTATGTACAAAAACACATTAAATGTCAAAATGGAACAATGCAACCACCCTAGCCAAAATGGCAACCGTAAATAATTTAAATTTTTATATGTAGTTCTCATAAAACGGGACGGGAACACATAAACGATGTTTTTTCACATAGTGATGTCCATTTGCCGTGGCACAAATATGTGAGTGAAACAGGAGCCAGTCATTGTTATCACTCGATTAGGATTGGTGATGCGGATGGACGTCTACGACCACTTATTGGATTGCGTTACTCATTGCCGAATCTGTCTTGTTTTTCAATTCTATAAGGTGTCATGGAATAACGAAATGTGTATGTTTATGTAAATTTGCCTACAATAGCACGTTCTATTTGGACTTAGCCGTAAGGTAACGCGACTGCCCAGGTGGCGCAGTGGTTAAAGCTGTGGCAGTTGGAGCGGGAGGTTCCAGGTTCGAATCCCGATACGGTGCAAGATTCAAATGGGTTTTTCATCTTCGATCGTTTGGGCGGTGCGATCGGTGTGAAAAATGAATATATATCTGGATCCCCTGCCGTGTTTAGAATCCATGAGCTGACCCATCTTCCATGTCAGTACTATAGGCTGACATGGAGCTATGCAATGCACGGATTCTACGAAAATCTAGGACCTATAGCCGTACATAGAGTGGTATCACAACGGACCGACCACCGGTCTAAGTGTGCGATAGCAGCCACAACAACCCAACCTAACCTAGTTGAAAGGCAACTGCGAAAGTGTTGGGTGTGCTTGGGTACCAAAACAGATAATAGATATACAAAAATCAACAGACAAAACATAAGACATAGATTGTAGATTCGTTGTAGTTAGGATGTGTGCATTGGCGTTTCGCAAATATTTCATTTGACCTTTTTCGATTGAACCAATTTTTTCTGAAGCCCTTTTACTACATGTTTTCCTCTTCCCAGCTGAGCAATTTTTTTCTGTCCAAAATCGACAGAAAAAAATTGCGGAAAACTATCTACACAGTTACCTACATTTTCTTGCAGTATCTAGATCATTACAAACGGGCTAGTGGTTAGTTTGATAATATCCCTTAGCATCCATCGGTAAGGGTAAGCATGGTTTCTTGGTCGTCTCGGTGGCTATGTCACAACTTCATTATAGGTAAATGAACAAGAGAAGCTAACAACGCATTGGCTACTTCCAGCCTAAAGTAAAGTATATCTTTCATCTGATTTGGCACTCTAGAAAAAACTCAATCGTTTCGATTCTCTACCAACAATTTGATTTTGCAAGGTCCAGATATAGTTATACTTTAAGTGTCCACTTTTCTGTTTTTATCAATATCCGATAAAAATTATCATCTAGCCACTCACGTCTTCGCCACCCATAAATTTATTGCAATTCCTTATTACAACTGGGCAAGGAACATCTATATAACATTTAAATGCTATAATTTCATCGGTTTGTATTAGAAAAGTTTTGCATGCACATCGTTTCATTTGCTTATCGGTCTTTAAATTAAAATGGTTATGCAAGCTTGGCATTTCAATTCTTTCAAATCCCCCAAAAGAGGAACAGTAGTAAAATATCTATCAAAAACAGAAACTATGCTGCAGACAACGTTTCTGTTAACCTAACATACCTGCTGGCACTAAACCTCGACGATATATCACTAAAGGGAGTGGAAGCGCCTTAGTCCTTAAACCAATTGGACGTGGCCTTCCATTTACATTCTGTCGTAAAGAACATCGCCCAGCAAACAAAATCATTGGGTCATCGATCGAATATGGGCTTAAACTCTCTTTATTTCTCTTCATCGGTTTCTTACAGTGTTAACGTGTAAGAAAGAGTGTGAGATCAGCATTAACATAATATTAGCATCTCCTGAGCAATATGAATAGATTTTTTCTGTGGAGAATGACGTTAAAATTTTATTACGAAACCCATTTCTCCAATACCATCACTATTTGGTATGATACACACCCTATCAGAAAATGGGCTTCATACTATTGTTTTATCTCAACGCTATTTATTGACAATTTTGTTCTTTGTTTTGAAAATAGCATACATATTTGTGATCGTTGCAACCAATTAAAAGTGTTCAGCGGTTAAATATTTATTAAAATATGATATCGGCCAACCGTTGGTTGAACCCTCAGTTCAAAATGACGCAGTGGTTAAAATATAGTGTGATGGTAAAATAGTGATGGTGTGATAATAATAATAAATAGTGATGGTGTGAATGAAAACACCTATAAGAAGGTCTGTTGGAGTGCAGAATTCATGGGGCGTCCCATCTTCCATGTCAGTACTATAGACTGGCATAGAGCTATGCAATATGCTGATGGTTCTAAGTCGGACCTATATAATGGTGTAAGGTACGGTGTACATAAGCGAACCGTGAAACAGTTGGAAGTGCCTTAATCCCTAAAACAGATAGGAAATATAAAAATTGAACAATAAAAAACTAGGACTCTGCTTAGACACAAGACAACGTGACGCGTTTGAGAGTCATGTCGCATGTATGAACATGTATTGGCTTTCTTTTGTTACTCTCAACGAAACTTGAAAGGCTCACATTACAACTATGTAATCCTTCAAACTGCTGTTTAAGCTTTACATACATTTGAGCTTAGCAAACCTTTCAAATATGTATAAGCGCATGTTGATGGATTAAAATTAGGAAGGCTTAGAAAATAGAAAAGGAGGATTTTGTAAAAATACGATGTATCTTCGGTTGTACCCAGATTGGTGGTATATGATAAAGGTTAAATCCAAAAATGATTAGTTTGATCAATAGTTTCACTAGATTTGTCTGCTAAGTATTGATCATGTGCCACATCCAGTGACTGTTATTGACTTTTCGTTAAGGATCTTATACTTGTTTGATTCTCATTTTTCTCGTGGAGAAAATTGTTCAAAAGTTTTGAGTTCAAGTATAGGTTCAAAGCAATCTTCTCAAAAGAGATAAGATTGTATTGAGCCAGTATTTTAAATTCCAATTTAACTGTAAATTACATATCGTTGGATCCTAGCATATTAAGACAACTTTTTCTTATAAGACGTGTGTACAATTGTTTATCTTATGAAATTAAAAAATGTAATAATATAGGTCCGTACTCCCGACACGAAACTGCGACCGATAATGGAAAAAAAATGTTGTACTTTGCGATCGCTCATGATATCAAAGTGGCAAGTACATTCTTTCCTTATAAAAACATCCATTTGGAAACATCGATGTGACGTAAAACATCCCGAAGCCAAATTAACCATGTGTTGATTTACAAAGGGCGGTCTCGGGTTATCCAAGACGTAAGATCTTATCGGTCGTCAAAAAAAATCGTAGGCAGTGACCATTATCGGCGGCCACTGCAAAGCTACGCTGAATATTTTTGTACAAGTCAAGAAGAACAGGGGAATATAAAATGAGATTCTCCTGTAAAGGTCTGATAAAGGAAGAAACGCAACAAAAATAGCAAGCTCTTGTCAGCAGTAGCAAAAATCGTTCAACAGGAATTGATTGAAATAATTCAGAGCTCTTGATATACGAAGTGATAGCATGTCGAACTTTATTTCCAACTTATTTGATTGGTATGTCAGTTATGCCCGAAGAATGGAAGTTATGCCCGAAGAATGGAAAGTGGCCTCGTTATGCCCAATATTCAAGAAGAGTGATCACTTGAAGTGCATGAATTATCGCGGTATAGCGCTCCTTTGAACATCATATAAGTTACTGTCATATATTATCTTTGGAATTACTTCTCTGGCCGAGGAAATTATCGGTGACTATCAAGGAAGATTATTTGTGGCTACCGAGAAAAACTTTTGCCATTAGCTCTAGTGTTCGACAAGGAGATGTTCTGTCCCCGATACTTTTTAATTTCTTGTTTCCAACATCCTTCGTAAAAGTTAAACACCTCAAGACCATATCTTGTTCCGACAATCCAATCAACTTCTTGCATATGCAGATGATATCTGTGCGATTGGATTGAATGACAACGGAGTGAAAGAGATACTTGATCTACTGGAACAGTGTTCAGCTTCCATTGGTCTCAAAATCAACCAGACCTAAACCAAATATCTTATCTTTGGTTTTAGAAACCAAGACTCAATTGAATTCAGTAGTGCTACCCACACGTTTGAAAGAGTGTGAGATTCAAGTATTTTGGATTTCTGGTTACTCACGATAATAGTGTGGCAGAGGATATCAAGGTTAGTCTTGAGATTAGCAATCGGGTTTTATATCCTCTTTCCGCAAATGCGGATAAGCTTGTACAGGGTGAACAGACCCCGTTGTCATGTATGAATGTGAGAGTTGGACCTTGATGGATGTGTACGAAAGATGACTTATTACATTCGACAGAATAATCATGCGTGTTGTATATGACTCAAAACGCTACGTTGATAGCAGATAACGATTTTTGTTAAATCCCGAGATCAGGAATTTATACGAATTTATTATACGAATATTTATACGAATTATAGTGCATGAAGTAAAAGGACAGAGAGTACACTGGCCCGGTCACGTTCTGCGTGGTGATCCGAACCTAGATAGTTTTTTTTCTGGTGGAACGAATATCTCTAAGTAGCTTTTTTTAAATTAATGAAAAGATTCTTATTAAACATAACTACAAAAATACATTCTCATAGTTAGACAGCTCACACATATTGTCTATAAGCAATCGGTGTGTCCACACTGCTTAGTTGAAAATATTGCTCCAACTTCCTTGGTATTCTTTTGCATATAGTACTTTGAGCAGTCTTACCAGCCTTAATAATTAACCGGATGTTCCCTCTCTACAATGTTAACAAATTAAACTGGTAAATCTATGCTTAATTTATATGCCTTGTGTCATGTGCTTATCTGATCAGTTGACACATCTCGGTTTCTGATATTTTTTGAAAGGAAGAATTTCATTAAAATCATAAAGATCCTTTATATCTAACGTTATCATTCAAGATTCAAATCCACATTAAAGAGCGGGTCTATGAAGAAGAGTAAGAGTTGTTCAATTAGAAAACCACCTGGGCTAAAATTTTTCTCCTGCTTTGTGCATTTTAGGTAGTCTTATAAGCCCAAAAAAGGTACGTTATATCTCTCCTAGACACCAGGCATATACATATAGCTGTGGTCGTTCACCTAATCCAAATTGGTTTTATGTTTTTTGTCAAAATTGAGTATACCACGACTGTATTTCGACAGAGAATTGGTATAACCAATAAATTATAAATTTTCGGAAAATTTTGTTTTCCTTCCACAAGAATGGGTTAAAAATGAAATTTAATTTATCAAAAGTGTCAATCCATCACAAAAAAGAAATCAACAAAAGATCTAATTCTAATTTCGAAAAGAAAATTTATTGTTAATCGCAATTTGAGGGTGATATATACGAGAATATATTATTTTGTAATGCATAAGTGATGTAGATTCTTGGGTTTCGAATAAATCCTTTTTGTATAATATTATTGATTATCATTCAAACCTATACTTTCGTACATACACAATGTGTTTCTTAGATATCGATTATTTTCAATTCCTATACGGATTATCAATCAAAACCACTGGCTTAAGCCAATGACCCTAATCGGTATATAAGGTATTTTCCAATGAGAGGTTTCATTTTGAATAGCCTGCTATTTGGACAGCTGACAATTTTGAACCTGTCATCTTTTGACATTTCACAAATAAAAAGTAGCCATTACTAAAACTGGTACGATACACGCTTCAACCACGTACCCTTCTAAGCCGGCAATAGTGAAACTGGTAGAAAATTTTCAGCTGTTGGCACAAGTAAGTCATGTGAAGAATCGAAACAGTGTGCGTCGCCCAAAAACAACTGAAAATATTGCTACTGTAGACCGTAGTGTTGAAAAAAATCCAGGTTGGTTAATTCTCGTCAATCTTTAGATTAAACATTCGTCGATCTTTAGAATTAGAAAATGGTTTTATCGAAAAATCATCTTGAGTGATGAGGACCTTTTTATCTACGTAGCCTGTTGATAAGCAAAATTGTCGCATAAAGTTTTTATACTGGTGGTGTTATTGTACGTTACTTTTTCGAAAATGTGGGAGATGCAATTGGGAGATATTAATGAGGGCGCTACGTGCCACACATGTAACGAAAAAAGGCAATTTTGTAAGAAATTTTTCCTGACCGTGGTATTTATCGAAGAGGTAATCACAATTTGGTCACCGAGAGTTTGTGATTTAACTCCTTTTGCAAGATCAGGTCTATGCCAATGCTTCACAATCGATTCAAGACCTTTAAGATGGAATTCTTGAAGATACCTCTTATTGGAAAACCCTTTAGTACATAGTACAATACCAACATTGTTATCTTTCCAAGTAAATGTTCATTGACTAGATAACTGTCGTAGTCCTAGAATAGAAAAGACTTATACAAAATGTTTTCACCAAAAATATTTTCATCTCGTCCTTGAAGGTAGGGTAAATATTCGGTGAATTATTATGTGTACTTCTAAGTAGCTCCAGAGTTCAATTATACAGCAAAACTTTAACTTTTCATGTAACAATAAATTTTACCATAGTTACACAGAGGAATATTGAGTCGAACAAGAAACGACGAGTGGTTAGAGATGTAGAAAGCAATAAAAATATTTTAAGAATTTTTCTCATAGGAGAATGTGTGAATTATCTAAAGTAATTTTCTTGTCTTATGTAATTATATCATGTAGTTTAAGTCGTACGATAAGAAAATTGTGATAATAATGCGAAAGAATTCTTTTTTGTTTCCTCATGTACCATTAAACTAAATTACTAACGCATATTAGTATGATTTCTATATATAATATGTTGGTGTAGTTAAGAAAGAATGTGTTTCTTTTATATAAGTTTGACAATCATGTTACAATCACTCGTAGCTTTAATTACATAACAATTGATATTATTTAAAATTAAATCTGATAGAAATGAGCTTCGACATGATTGTGTTGTATTTTTTAATTTTATTATTATGTTATTACATCCACATTCTAAGCTCATTAAGTTCAGTTGCAAAGTCATCGACATTTAACGTGACGAACCGCCACTGAAGTCTGTAGAAACATTTTTCACAAATTACAAGTATCCGATACAAATTTGAAAATATTTCAAAAGTAGATTATCTGTGAGCTTTTCATGTTGTCCTTGAGCCACAATAAATTCGGTTAGTTATAAAAAAATAATAAACCATGTGGGGTGCCTATGTTTCGTCAATATTTCGCATAAAATATGGGACCCATCAAATACTACCACAGTAGCAAGAGCTTTTCGTAGGAGGTGAATAAATTCATCTTAATCCGTACAAACGTAAATTGTTAAATATGTCACAACCTTGAGAAAAGTGCTGTCACTTAGAAAACCTGGCGCATTTGAAAGCCTTATCACATGTATGAAAGAGTATTGGAATTTGCAGCTCTCCGAGAAACTCGATTGCCTATAAGTGGATACCCTATGTCCATACGCAAGGCTTACCATTGCTACGACCTAACCTAGTAAATTTTGGAGTTGGATTTGTCATTGGACAACAGATAAAATAACCGTGTTGAAATTCTAGTTAAACAAGCAGTCATTAATCGAATGTATAGGCTACGTTTCGACCTTTTTTTTACGTTTAGTTTTAATTGGGTACAGGGCGTACGAGCTTCTTGTAACTGTCAGTGCTCCTGCAGCCAACACGCGATCATTCATGTAAAGGTTGATAGCTGCCTTAAACTTGTGCATTTTATACTCCAACGGAAACGGAAAACCGGATAACGAATTCCACATCCTAGATGTAGATAAATAAATTCGCGCTTTGCACCTTCAGTTGAAGGTATCGGCAGCTTCACCGTAAACCTATGTGCATTAACCGTTCCTCGTGTTACTCGTCCTGGTGTAACCAATGATTGTATTCTCTAATTTAATGCTGCAGAACATTAACCATTTATTAATCTATAGAATACACAGAGTTCTGCAACACCTCTGCGGTGCTGTAGGCTGTCCAGATCTTTCGTAAGTCTGGAGTTTCGTATTATTCGAACGGCACGCCGCTGAACTCTGTTCAGCAACTGGAGGGCATTACCATATGCTCCACCCTAAGCCTGACAGCAATATTCTATACAAGGTCTAATAAAGGTTTTATATATCTGAAGAAGCAATTGTTGATCCGTTGTTAGGAAATAATTGAATCTGATTCAAAACTAGAAATCACTCTTGAAGAGGCTATACGCAAATACCACATTGATGATGATCTATCGAAAGTATATATAGGTAAAAATGGTATTGATCTTATTGAGGCTGTTAAGTGTGATGTGATTCCGGTCGATAAACCTCGTAATAATCAAAATGGCCTTTGATTGATCGGAAAGACATTCATAGTAGCTGTGAAACGAGGACTAATCGACTCAGCTCGTTGTGAAATAAAGGGTGTATTATTTTCACTGGATAGTCACAATCTATAAAAGTGGCAATCCAGAATGAATTCATAATGGCACTTCCGTACTCACCATCTGCTAACGGTGTCGAGGTAGAGAATGCGATAGCTCCAAATTTACTCAATACCAAAACCAGCGTCTTTTATACTTGTCATTCCGGTTGATTTAATATCCTAACTTGTGACAATTATTGGCTCATTAGTGCTTGCTAACACTTGAGATCAATTTGCTGCCTGTACTGCTTATTGGAGGTGCAGCTGGTAGCTTACTAATTTGTTGATTTTCTAATGATATATTTGAATTAGTTTAAGGTCGTGTATTAGTATTGTTTAGTCTTATTTGTTTAAACCTGATCCTTATTCACATTGTTTCTTTTGTAAATTCTCAATCATCCATATAAAATCATTTCTTTAGTTGTTCTATCACCTACATAATTGATGAGATTGAATTTGCTGTAGAAATTTACAATGTCATTATTATGTAAATTGATTCTACTAAAAATTTTGGTTCCTTCTTATACGTTTTGAGAAATTGAAATTGGAGTACAATAAAGGTTTTTATCGTAACCCAGAATCAGTATCCAATTAATACTGATAATACAGATTTCATAAACATACTCATCTCTTATGTAAGGTTTTTATATTAAATATATTATTTAACTTACAAGAATTGTACATAATGACGTTAAATTTGTATCAATTAGTTTCTATAAAACATCATAATATTTGTTAAGTTATCTGTTTTCGATAGCTCGTTTAATTATAAAAATAAGAACGTAAGACTTCTAAAATCCAATTAAAATTTTTATAATTTTCCTTCACAACAATTGTATATTCTACGAGTATTATCCTTGACAATAAACTATTGTTGAATCATAATTATTGTTTCTTAACAATTCAAGGACACTTTGAAAATATTAAAAAAATAAAAGTTTAAATTAATTATTCTGTCATGTCGCGCATTGGTGATAATTCCACCCCCAACATTATTGTGTAACACTGTTACGAAATAATTAATGAAAACTTTTAAGGGCCTTCGAAAATTGAATTACCTAAAGTCTAAGAAAAACAGGTGAACTTTTAAAATTATAATTGATATAACGATACAAAAGTGAAAAAAGATGACGACAACAAAACAAATCAATCATAAGATCAAAGTTTATAATAAAAACAAATGAAATGCGAACAATTCGGGTGCGAGATGAATTTTATCATTTTTCTTGTTTTCCTTTTAATTGGATGTTTTCCAAATACAAATTCAATGGCAGAATGTCGATTTCAAAATATTTATATTATTATATTCATTTTTCCATGATTGATTTTTATTATAAAAATTAATTAAAACAAAATGAAAATGCCGGCAAAATTTACTAATGAATGATGTTTGATGTACTCCCTAAGAAATACAAATTAATATTGTAATAAATTTTGTTTTGGAAATATAAATTAATAATTTTCATTAAATAATTTCGACTGTCAAAATACTCGTAAATTATAGGATGGTTAAAATAAACGAGTATGCCAATTTTGTATAGAAAACACATGGTCTTAAATGAATCTATAAATAAATCGAAATGATGGAGTTATTTTCTCAAAAATTTAAAATGATATGTGTGGGTTCTTATTATATGACCCAGAGGAATAACCCTTAACTATATTTTTGTTTTAATATAAGAATCGGGAAGAGTGGTTTCAAATTCACTTGAATGAAATCTATGTCTATATTAAACTGTATTTTATAGTAGAATCACGTTAATGCACAAGGTTACTAAAGCAAACCTTAGATTTCAACAACGCGACGCAACATACCACACTTAATCGCTCCCTAATTAATTTACTACAAAGAAAACATGCGATGTGCTTGTCACAATTGAGCGTGTAAATTACACGATGTAAGAATATTTTTTAAAAATGTAAAAAATTATTACATGTGTGACGAATCACAGATGTCACCAGTGATAACTAAAAAGAGTTATTAATTATAGCAGTAGGGGTTACCCTGTAACCAAATGTTAACAAATACGAACAAAATAAAAATAAATAATGAAATAGGCGGAACGAACAAAATACGCCGAAGAGAACATTCGCGAAGTATGAAAAATAATGGAATGCTCTAAAAGTATTTTCGTCGTATAAATACGTGTAGACATTTGAGTTACGAAAAAGTAAAACTTTTGAATTTCGTGTTAATATCGGGAAGTGATAAAAAGAGAAAGTGAAGTGTTGAAATAATTGTAGTGATAATTATTGTATTTAACACAATAATTAAAATAAATATTTGTGAATTAATAATTTGAATAACCACTCGGCGCAATCATAACAGTTGGTGGCAGCGATGGGATTGTGAATATCCAAGATGAAATTAATGGACTCAAAAGTGGCAGATTTGAAGAAGGAATTGGGTCTACGGAATCTACCAACAGCGGGCAACAGAAATGAGTTGGAGTTGAGACTCCGTACAGCTTTGTTGGATGAAAATGTTGACCCAGATCAACATGAATTTAATTTTGGGGCACCGGATTCAACCGAAATACAAGCGGTTGAAGTAACGTCGGACTCAACGACTAGAGCAGTGGACGAGAGTGTCGGCGTAATGGAAACCACCCCCACAGCAACAGGAGGGTTTGATATGGGACAATTAATCGCTGTTATTCAGCAAATGCAGTTACAAACACAACATGTGATTGGAGGACTTAAAACTGAAATGGTTTCCGTTCAAGAGCAGATGATCGGCTGCCTCGAGGGCAAAATAAAAAGCTGTCAAGAAAGATTGGAGAAGCAAATGCGCGCTGATCAGGCAAGCATGAGAACAGGAAAAGAGAACATACATCATCGAGCAGTTGTAGTTGCAAGAAAAATGTGTCAAAGAGAAATTTTGAGACCTTTCCGTTACATTTAACACAAAAGTTGACACCATCAAAATCGAAATGGATCAGCAATTTGAGGTGACCGACCAACGATTCATGAAGATTGAAAAGGAGTTGATGGGTCTTAAAACCAACAGCAATGCTCAAGTTACTCGACCAACCAGCTCAATAAAGTTGAAGCCACCAACGTTCGACGGAACCACACCATTCAACATCATCAAACACCAGAGGTGGCATTAATTGTGGCTTTAAAGGGAAGTGCTGGGAAACTACTTCAGATCGTGACGGAATACGAACGAGAGGATTACGGCAAAATTATGTTGGCTTTGGAGCGTAAATATGGAGGTGACGAGAGCTACATCGTATGGAATTGAAGGGACGATGTCAGAGGATTGGAGAGACGCTCCAGGACTATGCGGCTGATATAGAGCGGTTAGTGCACCTCGCCCACTACCACATACACAGAGCGGATCAAGATCGACGCTTTTACCGATGGTATACCGGATATGAGACGTGTAGTCGTATTATCTCCAAAAGCAACGTTTGCGGAAACCATCGCGTGTGCACTAACCAACGAGACTGCAAACAACATCATCAAACCAGCAGTCAAGGTACGGAAAGTGTGGAAGTGGAACTAGAAATCAGTCACAAACAGGGCAATAACATCAAATCAGCAGATAACTGGTGAATAACGAGATTCCGGGATGGAAATAGTAAAATCAGATGTTGGGTTTGTGACAAAATAGGACACATCTCAAGGGAATGCTGGGAAATAAGGCGCAAACGGGCGAGAACACCATCGCCGATGTACTGAAGGCCACCGGAGGAAAGAAAAGCTGCAGCCAGTATAATAACGTTGGACACCGGAGCAACGAGAACGATTGTGCGTCCGGGTTTTTATCACGGATGGAGTTCGGACAATGGAAGGATTCAAGTCACAAATGGCGATCAAAGGAAAGAAGGAGGTGACAATACGAATCGGGAACAACAGTTTTCGACATGAAGTGCTGGTTACGGATATTGTGGATGAGGTCATCCTGGGAATGGACATCATGAAACGAAATGGATTCGTATTGGATTTTGGACGGGGAATTTTGAGCTACGATAATGTCGAACTGCCTTTGTAACTGAACAACGGAGAGGAGCCAATTGTAAGGAGGATAAAATTGGATCATCGGATGATGCTACCACCAGCTAACGACGTGATCTATAGGATCCAAAGAGGAGTACGAGGAAAACCCAAGGTTGGACGCCTGGAGCGAATGGCGTTCTACAGAGGTAGAGGTCTGGATCCTGTTCGGGACGAACAGGTTTGGGCGGAGGGTAGTGTGACGAATCACAGATATCACCAGTGATAACCAAAAAGAGTTATTAATTATAGCAGTAGGGGTTAGCATATAACCAAATGTTTACACATACGAACAAAATAAAAATAAATAACGAAATCGGTGGAGCGAACAAAATACGACGAAAAGAACATTAGCGAAGTGTAGAGATGAAAAATAATGGAATGTTCTACAAGTATTTTCGTCGTATAAATACGTGTAGACATTTGAGTCACGGAATAGCTCAATTTTGAATTTCGAAGTATTAATATCGGGAAGTGATAAAAAGTGAAAGTAAAGTGTTAAAATAATTGTTGTGATAATTTTTGTGTAAAATAATAGTTAAAATAAATATTTGTGAATTATTTGTGTAATTTTGGTAGAAAATAAATCAAATTTAGAGGAATCGAACAGTGCAACCGCGCCTAATAACTTGGAGATGCTGTCGTCTTCTCTAGAGAAAATTTATCTGGTGGTATCAATGGAAAACTACAAACAAATATCGGGGGTGGAAGTAATTAAAAGCTAGCACTGAAAAGTGTACTTATTGATTCTAACGGCAAAACTCCTTTAGGAGAATAAACCGGTTGACTTTGATCATGTCTCTATTTCTATGGAACTAGACTAAATACAGAGGAAATTCTCTAGCTTAAGGTCACAGGTTAACCGAGATGAGGGCTCAGGGTCGGCAGAAATATCGAAGCTGAGTTTCAAAGAAGTTATACTTCACAATTGCCAATTGCTTGTCAGAGACTAGCTCAATTATCTTGATGAACAGCAAAGTTCATCACTTTTCGACAAAAATTGTTCGAAAAGTGATAAACACAGCTTGTGTTTCTGGAGATCCTTTTGCTTTTGAGGGCTGTGATTTTTAAGTGTGCACACGATAGAAAGTCTATCTTAAGTGGGTCTTCGCAGCTAACTCTATATCCCTGGAAGGGAGCTGAGCTGGACTGTATCCTGTTTTGCGATCTAAACTGCAATTAATTTATAGCTAAATGAGATGTACAAAAACAATACGTTACTGGAGCATCTTCAATATAAATACTAGAGACGCTCTTGACATACTTATCTGAGTCTGACCTAGTAATCTAGAATGTGGGAAATAAGCCTACCTTTTTGACATCCTCAAGGCAAGAGGTAATTGATTAGTTTTGCATCATGAACAACAGCTCGCTTACAGGACAGAGACAATCTATTTTGCCCTTCTGGACACTGTCAAATATGGAGGCATGTAGACCGGCACAAAACTGCTCACATGCCCTCGGGAACTATGGTGATGAAGCACACCTTCGGGAGATCGTACTCTTCTCATAGACTGCACTGTTTTGGATCACAATTCCTATTGAAGGATCAACTGACGACTTTAAGGATGTCAGATATCTTTGACTTCATTAGAAGAACAAATAGATTTTAGGACTGAGAGTGTACGTGTGAAGCACAATGAGCCAATCGAGCCTGAGTGACGGCAAAAGAAATGCTGACATCAGAAGTGTAACTCGACTCGAGCCATAGTCCACAATTTTCTTTATTTGGAGCAGTATAAACGGTAACTATCTAGTGATCAAAGCACATAGAACCCAGATTGTTGATAGTACGAGTCATTATGACCATAATAAAAATAGTCTGCTTATAACATTAAACTCTAATGATTTCAGTAACAGACATAATTCGTAGTTTTGAAGTACTTGATTTATCGACAAATAAATCTGCTTATATACTCGTAATATTTCACAGTCTCAACAAGCAAATAATAAATCTTAAATTATTGACAAATCAACTATCGGTTTTATTATTAATTTTCACCACAAGGAAATTCAATTAACTTTCTGATATTGAAAACATATTCAACATCAAAAAAAAATCTCATTTTCTATTACACAGATACAAAACCACTTTGAGTTCAATTGCAAATTTTTTATCATATCTGTTTAATATCAAATCTTAAATCATCTTTTTCATCATACGAGTACAACAACAAAAATAGAAAAAAAAGAAATAAGAAAATTTAATTTACCAAAAACAAATTTTATTTTTAAATTAATTTTTTTTTTATTTTGACATTAATCCTATATAAGACGTCAATCTCGGGATGGATTTTTGAAGGTTGAAAAATTGAATTCAATTACAAAGTATTTCTGATTAATTAAATTAAAACATTTTCTCATTATTTTGTCTTTAAGAATTTATTTTTATATAATTAAGCCTATTTAATTATTTACAAGAAATTCACCGACAAGAATAATTTATTCGTGTGTAGACTTAGACGTACGTGTATAATTAATTATTACATCAATAATGTTAGGTACTCCACATTCGAAGCATTAAATTTAAGTGCTTTGTTTACCGATGTAAGTCTGAAATTTAATTAACAAGAATTAACATATGTAACTGTTGTGTCATGTAAAGACAAGTGTACGGTAAGTATTCTATAGATCTCTTTGATTTTGCTCTTTATTTTCGATTTAGGGGCATTGAGTGTCTAGGTTGGACCATACAACTCTTTTGATTGCTATTGCTTTAATTTGATTTCTTTGTTCTGATTCCTAACACCTTCTGATAATATCATTAGGTGATTTCATAGAGTGTGGCTTAAGGCTGGTTTCAATTAATCGATTAATCATTTTCCGCTAATCAAAAACTAATTTTACACATTTTTTAGAAATTTAAAATTTTTAAAATTATTTTTTTATTAATAAATCGCATTTAAATTTTGCATATTAAAGTCGAAAAAGTAGAAATAAATTTGAAGAGAGTTCTGTTTTCTGAAAGCTAATTATTAAATATTAGGTGTTTGAATAATTTCAAAGAATAATTTTCTAATGTTACAATAATTAGTTTATATTGCAAGTGATATATTGTATATAATAGGTATACGTAATAAAAAATATTAATATTTTCGTGATCTGTATAAATTGTGTATTTGTATGATTAGACGTTATACCAGCCTTCAATAAATGCCAAGGTTTAGAATCAGTTATTATAGCTTAAAAATGATTCACGTACATTCAAATGTAAGCAAAGCATTGGGACACGAAATTTAAGTCATTTTTGTCAACTACGTCCTTCACGTATTATAGGCAATACAAACAGAAGCTTCTATTAAAGTTCGAAACGGCATCAGGGAGCCCATTAGTCACACAAAAGGCAATTTCAGCCTTTTTCTAGAAAAGTAATTCTTACCCTGGGTTAATTCTGGCTTAATTTACAGTTGCAGAGAAAATACAGTTTTCAATTATGGCAAATGACGATTATATTGAAAAGAGATGGAAAGTTTAAGATGTAAAAATGCCCTTAACTACACACGGAATAAAAAAAACCACACTTGAGTATGCTTACGAGATTAAAGTGAAATGAAAAAGTTATACAGAACTGTGCAAAAATCCAAACAGCTAACATTTTTTAATTAAACCAATTTTTTCAGAAACGCAATTGTTTTAACACCAAGTAGTATTTTTTTCTTATTATTTAACTCATTATTTACCCAAAATGTTATTTGGATTGAAATTTCATGATCTCAGTAAAATAATTTGTGCGAATTTGCGAAAATAGAGAAATATTGTCATAATTTTTGAACGAATTAATTTTAAAAAATTTAAAAATAATATATTAATTTTGTAATAAGGCATAAAAATATACATTGTATAAATTATCCACTAAACTATAAATTTAATATTTGGTATGGCCGCCATTTTCCTTGAATTACCGCTGCACATTTGTTGCTCTTGGAGTGAATCAAATTTTGAATCACGTCATTGTTAATATCATCCCACGCAATTTGGATTCCGTGCTTCAGTTGCTGGATGGTTTCTGGATTACTTTGACGGACTTTATGCTTCATAATAGCCCAAATATTTTCAATTGGTTTCATATCTGGGCTATAAGGGAATCATTTTATTGTGAAGATTGAATTATCAACCAAGTACTTTTTCACCTTCAAATAGAAATAAAATTTAACGTAACAAAGTTGTTTATTATGTTTTACCTGAAAGTTATACAGAAGTTTTAAAAAAAGGAAAAAAAGTGCATAGTTATTTGCTTTGACATGTGCGCTGGCGCGTTGTCTTGTTGAAAGATGAAGCTCTCAGTTTCACTAAATAGCTCCAAAACGGATACATTCCAACGCCTTTCCAGAATGTTCAGGTACCCATTACCGGTTACCCCTGCTTTGACAAAGGCCAAGTGACCACCACCAGCATTACTACAACAGCCTCAAACTATTACACCCTAAGTTTTATTAGGCACTTGTTGAATGCAGATATCGCTGAGGCGTTCATCTGGTTTTCTAGGCACAATAAGCCATCCATCCCACATGCAGTTTAAATTTGCTTTCGTCAGAGAACACCACGTTGTTCCACAACTATCTGGTCTAGTTAGAGTGCTCTCTGGCCAGCTGAAGCCAAATTTTTGAAAATATCTTAAGAAAAGGTTTCTTCAGCGAGTGGCGTGGCATAAGATTTGCGTTCAGTAACCTTCTCCTAACAGTTGAACTGGAAATTCCAATACCTGTTGCTGTAGCAAGATCGGACTTGCAATTTCGGTGAAATTTTAAGTCGGTTCTGCTTGGAACGAAGAACCAGAAATTATCTTGCACTGTTGGGGTTTTTCGCGGTCTGCCAGACTTTAGACCGCTCTGTGTTCCCCGTAGTCCTATATTTTTTTATAAGATCGGCAATTGATGATTTCCTAGGTCCTATTCTATCACCAATTTCACGCACGGACAGTTCTTTACTTCCATAACGCGATAACTTTTTTTTCTTGGTCGGTTAGTTTAAATATTTTAAGTACTTTATTTCCCTTTTTTTTATACTAAAAGCTCTTTCATCATAAGCATAACTTTAACAACTTATACTTTCAGAGTTCGAGTAATTACCAAATGCAATCTTAAAATTGGAATTTAAAAAAAGTTAAAACACTAGGTAATATTTAACGTTATTAAAGGAATTCGAACTGTCCGGATTTTTTTGCACAGTACTGTATTAATAAAAGCATTATGAATGGTGAGAGATTTTCACTATCATTAGATGAATGGAGCTCCAAAAAAGGTATACGTTTATGAATTATTATATATGAAAAATAGCAACGTGAACAGTCTTGGGTATGATAAGAATAAAAAACTTAAATTGGAGGAATTTGATTTGCAACTAAAAAATCACATCATAGCTATTATAAAAGATGGATCGTCAGTTATGAAAAAAATGAGTAGATTAATGAGAATACATCATCAAATTTGCCATAGTCTTGGTAGATGTTTTATATTCCAAAAAAATTGAAGAATAATGTTAAGAACAAGAAATTGAGAACACTCAATCCGAAACTGATATTGTTAAAAGTGACGAAGAATCTCCTAATAATTATGACGATGCCAGTCACGACGGAGGTGAAAGTTGGTGAGAAATACCTATTTCATCTTCACATGTAATCGAATTTGTTCCACACTTTAATTCATGCATAAAAACTGTTCGGAAAATAGTTCGATTTTTAGAAAATGTCTTTTTGCAAAGAGCATGTCAAGAAAACCTTATTAAGGAAAAAGTATTTATAATACGTACACTCTAGAACTAAATGTTGGCAATGTTGAAGAGGTTCTTGGAATTAAAAAATGTTTTATAGTCAGAATTAACAAATTTGTCAGTAACACATATGTATCCAACACAATGTGAAATAGAGCAAATTGAAGAAATTGTCGAGTCATTAGAAACTATTTAAGTAAGTTCACTTGCTTTGGGAAGACGGGATGCAAATTAATCAAAGCATTGAAATATATTTTGAATTTTTATTGATTTAATTAAAAGTGCAATCAAGTCAAACAGGAGGAACTATTTTCGAAACACTTAGAAGGTGAATACATTAAATGAAATATCAAGTATAGAATCCGTTTAATGGGATCCTCCCAAAATTTACCTGAAAACTCTCACACAAAAAAATCAATATTAAAACTTTCTACGAGACTGATGATGAAAACATTCCAAATCAAGATAATGAAGCTATGTATGAATATCTTGAGAATAATACAAAAAGAAAAGAATTCGACGAAGCCCACCGATATCCCCAAAGTAGTAATTTTCAAATAACATTGCGTCAATTAAAAAAGAAATGAGCATTTTTGAAAAAATAAACAAAAGAAATTCAAACAAATTTATAATGTATTGTTAACTATTCTACTATCGTCGATAGAAACAGAAACACGTTTAAGTGCTGCAGGGCTTTTTGTAACAAAATTAAGAACATAATTAGAGGATGAAACAATTGATTCGTTATGCTTTCTCCGATCTAGGTATGATGACAAGAACAAAATGTCAGGGATTAAAAATCCTTGATTCAATATAAGTATAAGTTCACATTGATAATGTGTAGTCACTTAATCCATTATCAAGTAAATTTCTCATAGTTAAACACCTTTTACCCCTTCTTTAATTCTTGGAGAGTTACTTATCGAATTAACAAGCTTATCTATCTTGAGAATTGACTTTGTATTTACGTTGATAGTTTGCCTTTATAATCAAAGCTTCTAAATATAGAAGCCGCACACATCGAAATTGAGCTTAAAAAGTGTATACCCTTTATTTACTAACACATGAATAAGTTGTGACGTCATTAAAAAAAGAAGAAAATCCCCCTACATTTCAACACTATTACTACTGAATTCGTACAGTATACAGTCAAGAAAAAACAAAAAAATATTTTTTTTTTTTTTTTATATTTTATTTTATGCTATCTTTTTTTGGGGCTCAAGGGTCTCCCAGCTTTTTCGCGGTTCGCTTATTTACGTCCTACTTTACGCCTTAACGGCCAAATCGAGGACGTACGGCTATAGGTCCGATTTTCGCAGAACCATCTGCTCCATGCCAGCCTATAGTACTGACATAGCTCCATGCCAGCCTATAGTACTGACATGGAAGATGGGTTGGCCCATGAATTCTGCACTCCAACAGGGGGTCATAGATGTGTTCATTAACACCACCGATCGTAATCAGATGGTGAAAAATCCCTTTTGCATCCTGCCCCTATCGGGAATCGAACCCGGTACCTCCCGCTCCAATTGGCACAGCTTTAACCACTGAGCCACCTGAGCGGTTTGTTTTTTCTTGGCTGTCAAAAATTGTTATCAAAATGTTTGAAGGTTAAACCCGTCCGTACTCCGTAGAAAATAATTAATTATTTATTATCATATAATAAAACATTTATGTTATAATTAATAATAATTAATATTGTACCAATGTTGGCCTGTGCATAATTAATATGTTAATTATGTCATATATGAATGTGATGTGATTCCTTGTGGATTGGATAACCGACATATAATTCTGCTGTTGTGATTTTGTTTGTTGGAGTTTTGATTTGTATAAGTACTGATTAATGGAAGAAACAGATTACTATATACTTGTTTGTTCCCTACATATTTATTATTTTTGTTCTCTTTGAGTGTTTCAACAATCGTACAGCTCACTTATTCAATCATTTACTTGTTTGTAGGATATTGGTATAATATGTCGAAGAAATCATGTGTTTTGACAGGTTTAATTCAATTTACGGTGTAATGGAAATTACTATCTACTACAAATAGGTTGCCTGCTCTAATCTTACACATTTAGTTCGTTAAATAGTACTTTGACTTTGCCGGGAGCTTTTATACGTTGTGTAGCAGAATCAATGCGACTATAATGGTACATATGTTAAAAGTTTCGGCAAAACCTAATGTGATTCTGAATTTGGTTTATGGTACGTCGAGGAAGTTGTATGTTTTGATTGTCCACTGTTGATTATAATTTTCAGTTTTATGGAAATTTAGTTTTTCGGCCGAAAATGCTGTATTGGAATTTCTGTTTGAAAACAAATGCAATTGTTCGTTCGTCGATATCTTTGGATTGGCTTATTATTTCTATATAAAAATGGAAAATCTCAGAAGAATTTTTGTTATTGAGCAAAATATTTTTTTCATAGAAGTTTTAGAATCAAAATATAAATCCACTGTCATAACAGATTGGATTTTAAAACTTATTTTGATTCTTTATTATTAGAATTATTATTTTTTCGGCCAAAAACTCTATCAGGTGTATAAATGTGCACATAGCAATAAAACACAATTTATTCAAACAATAAGTGTGAGACAAAATCACATATCAATGTTTCATATCCTACTGAAGTGGAAAGTTGACAAAGTCGTGATGGGTATTTAGATTAGAAAATGTTTGAATATATGATTTATTTTATATGACTTAAAATAAAAGTTATTTAAACGAAGCTCTAGGAAACGCTTATTTTTAAACGAAGACAAAAATCTTTTTGACGTTTAGATGTGGTCATGAAAATGTCTTAAAACAGAACTTAGACAACACAATAAATTAATATGTTGAACGAAACCATACAACAATGCTTCACATCCATCTGAGGTGAATCGTTTTCATAGTCATGATGATAATTTCTATTTTAACGAACTTTTTCGGTTATTCATCTGATGAAACAAAATTGAAATATTAATCTTTGTAGACGAAGCTTTAGGTACCGTTTTGTTGTAAAATGCAATTTGTATCTAAATAAACGTATTTTATTCAAAAAACAATTCAAATACATACATATTTTTTGAAAATTCACACTGTATAACGACTTTTATGATGCCATCGTGTATGTCGCACATGAAGTATAACAAATAAATGGCAATAAAAAAAATTTAAACAATTATTCAAGTACTCACTTTAATTTACATGTTTGGGTATTTTAATTGTGTATTTCGTATTATAGCATTAAAAATATGCTTTAAAATATCAATAGATACGATTTATAATATTAAAGTTATTAAGTGCCATCTATTATCCAACATTTAAGGTATTGTTTTCATTTCCGTAGTTCATACGTCATTGATCTAGTTTTATATATTTTTATACGGCGTTTAGAACCAATAATAACATATACATGTATAAAAATTGAATAAATCAAAACGTTTTTATTTTTATCATAACTATTAAAATAATTCGTATTTTCATTTGATCTCCATATATGTTATATGAAAATGTTTTATTATAATATTGATATAAAAATCATTTTTGTTGACAGTATTTTTCATTCATTAAAATTGAATCAAAAATCTTCAATTTTACATTGGTTCTTATGGAAAGTATCAAAATCTATACCCCTTAAAAAAGCTCGATAAATTTAAAGGGTCTTTGTGTTCTGCTTGTATTATTAAGGATGCTTTGTTATAACATACAATGATACAAACGAATCGAGCTTTTTTGGTGGGCCCCTTCCGGTGGTTGCCTGCTCTATAAGGTTTGTCAGTTAGCTTCCACCGTAAGTCTTATTAAATATTTATTGATTGATTGGTTTTTATCTTGTTTGCCAAGTGATTGAATCTATTAAGAATTATTTGGTTTTTTTATTTCTGAAATATGTAAAACCAGTCTATTCTCATTCCAAACTTTTTATCTTCGATATTGACAATGTTTTCTATAATTTATCCCGCTTTTCGCGCTCTTTTTGAGGTGCAGATTGACAAGTTATGAAATATTTATTTTTTTATATGTAAACTTTAATAAATGTAAGTCCGTATATGCCACTAAATAATGCCCTTTACATTTGTTTCACAACTCTTACAAAGTGAAAGTTAACTCTAATCCCTATACATTAAACATACCGTCTGAGTCTGACTATAAAATAAGCAAAGAATTTTACATCAGAACTACATAAGGGTTACATCCGAACTACACAAGTCCCAAAAATGCCTCAGGTCAGACGTTATACTTACAAATATAACAGAATTCTGCGAAGAATATTCTTAATTTAAGAAATACTCACAAATAATAATGATACATAAACCGGTTAAGACTGAGTCACTGTTCTCATCATATCCAATCACCATGCCACATAAAATTTCTAGCTGTTGTTTCAAAATATGTTACTAACAAAAATAAAAGCATTACTAGTAGAACTGTATATTATACCAGACCAGAAATTTAAAATCTGAAGCTAATATGGAACCATAAAGCAACAAATAGTAGTCTGCAATCGTCTTTGAACATTCTTTGACATTCGTTAATGAATTTCAACTCTATAAAACTATTTTTTTCCAAATGTGGGGTTAAAAAGAATGGACCTTCTTTCAGTTTAAATGTGATCAATGCTAACGTACCATAGAACAACGTACCAGTGTTAATTGTAACTGCATATTGCATATCGCCAACAAACTTCTACATTTCCAGATAACACTGTCATTTTGATATTCTTCAAAAAGAATTAAATCAATTTAAGTGAACTGCGAAATCATCTAAACCAAAATCGTGATTAGTTAGGGAGATGTAGAATAAAAACGAACGAAAATAAATCAACTTAAGTAAAAATTTAAGTTATAAACAATCGAAACAAGTTATGTACAACGATGAGACATGATAGTCTATATTTTGATTGAAGTTTGATGAATCTAGCTCTGCATTGGAAGACAGTTGGTTAAATATTTACGCATTCCGACTGATATAACCCAACTCCAAACGTAATATGTACTTATTTTACCATTATTGGTTAATTCTGATAAGATTTGTTTCAGAGCGCGATGAAACACGATGACTGACGACATATGTGATAATAGGAAGAACATTTTATAATTTATGATCTTAAAATTCTATCCTCATAAAAATATTTATTCGATACCATATACTCAACGCTTATCGAATTCAAATTATCAGTTATTAAAGTCAGGACGAAATACGAACTGAGCGAATTTTTTTCTAAGGATATCGTGTTCTACTGTACTTCTGCTGTATTAATAAGAGTTTAGCAGGATATGCACCTAAACAATCACTCCTTTTAATTACCATGATTCATTCTGATTCTCAATCGTCTTTAACATTCTGGTAATCCATTGAAGCTTCTTATAAAAATACGTTTTGCGGGGAGAACTGCATAACTCACTGTACTTTTACTGAAACTCATATTTATTGATCCATTTATTCCACACAATCTCTTGAAATATACGAAGTACATCTCTTGCATCCATTTTTTCATTTATTTTAATATTTTCACATTCAAGTACCTCTTTCGCAACCATATCAGCTCTTTCATTCCCTTCGATATTTTATGTGATGGAATCCATCGAGTGATTATATCGACATTAAAATATCAAATCCATTTAAAAAATTTATCCACATACACGTCGCTGTCTCTGCTTTCTCCATTATTTAAAATTAAAATACTCTGGCAGTCACTAAATATAATGACTTTCCTCCTCTCTTCGAAGCCAACTTAACGCCTTCATACATTGCATCAATTCAGAATTCATGATACAGATGCCTTTATCTAGCTTATGCGTGGTTAAAAATACTGGATTCACATTGAAACGAATGTGGCTATATCAAAGCAGCAAACGTCATAGCAGTCAGTGATCGAGTGGTTATAGTACGCGATATATGTATTAGAAGTCATAATTAGAAGCTGGTTCGAATCCAACCAAAGATGATGTGTGCGTTCAATTCAGTGCCCAGTGGTTCTCTGATAGTCAATTTTAGTTTGAGAAGTGATATTAAGATGAGGGAAGAGATAACACCGTACAACGGGCGAACCAACTTCATGAGAATACATCGAGTAATCGAAACCAGTCGTAGACACAACTACAGAGACGAATAGAAATCTCGAAGTATCTCGAAAGATACTTAATTGACTGTTGCGAGAAAAATGAATAAAGATCGAGAATCCAATTAATTTGCATATAAACAGTATTGAAGTGCCGTATCAGACAAGTTATATTTTAACCACTAAAGTGTTAAAGTGTTTGATAGTGAAGTAAAGAAATCTTAGCCCCCACCAGTGGCCGGTGACAAGTCTTAAAAGTAAATGAGTGATGTGTTAGAAATGGTTTGCACAAGATTAATGACATAGCCTCTGCCAGTGGTAAGCACCGGATGTTTCACTTTTTTTGGTGAAATAAATAAAGTGATAAGTTTGACTAAACTCTGGTCGTTTCAGTTTTGATCAGCGTTTAAGGTGTTAATAATGCGGATACGAACCGTGATAGTCGTAACAATATTTCAAGCTTGGTAATGTAATGGGGATAAAAACCTTTATCATATAATTACTTTTCAGAAAATTCTAAAGGGTGTTATTAAAAATGAAGCGCTTCACGAAGCACCATTTTTAAACCACTCAAGGTTTTTCGTACAATGTCATTTTCAACGATGTGTCACATTGAAGTTCTCAAATTCTTGAGTAATTGTTGAGAAACAAACATGTGTATACTGGAGGTATCATCGGACATTTTTCATCAAATGAGGCTATAGCGGTTTATGATTAATTGCAAGATATGAATATTGACGGTATGTTTATGCCATGATTTCAGCCATGTGGCCATTACACCTAGTGCGTACAAGGCGCAATCTGAACACCAATTTTCACAAATAACTCTTCGAATATTGATTTTCAGGTGTTCAATTGTCTCTGGTTTATCGACATAGACAAGCGACTTCCGATAACCACAAAGGAAATAATCCAATGGGGTTACATCACACGATCGAAGAAACACGAAGTTTCTTTGAGTAAATCAATTGTAGCGCGCACTGAGTGGCTCCGTTTTGTTGGAATCACATTTTTTTTAAGCAGGTCCCTATACAACTCACCATTGACAGTAACATTCTGACCATCATTCTTTTTGAAGATATATAGACCAATGGCTCCGCCAGCCCATAAAGCGCACCAAAAAATATTTTTGGGATGTAATGGTGTTTCGACCAAATCTTGTGGATTATCCTCGCTCTAAATCCGACAATTCTTCTTATTCGGAGAACATCATTCAACTTCAATATTAATTTGTGCTACAGCCTATTCGCCGAATTGGCGGCGAATACGATGTTCACTTGGCATTAATTCCTGCACAAGTTGAATCTTGAAAACATTTAAGCCAAGATCCTATCGTAATCTCTTCCATAAAGGGAAACACACAACCTCAGTTGCTGAGATGGGCGACGAATTGATTGATTCGGATCTTCTTCAATGCACTGTTTGGCGTCTCACGGGATGCACTATATAATTAAGAGTAACCGTGATCCAAAGCTATCTCTTGTTATTTGAATTTGCTGCTCTGAAGGACGATCATGTAGGCCATAAAATGAACGAAGTACACGATTAGTTGACGAATTTATTATTTAAATCCATTATTTTTATAATTAATTTCCACAGTTTGCAAGCGTTCCTCTATTATAAGTCTAAAATGTCAAACCAAACTAAACAAAAACAACAATCAGCTGTTAAATAGGTTGTCAAATAAAGCAGTGTTGCCAACTTAAATTTGTGAACCTCAAACAAAAACAATCTTGAGTTTTAACAAGACGGAACCGCCGAATTAAGCGATTTTCTGCCGTTTAATCTGTTTTTGAAGTGTAAGGTTTATGTCAGTGAGAACATGAGCACTACTAACGCTTTGAGAGCCATTTAACCGATACGCTACTCTAATATATTTTATAACCTTATATATACTTTATATGACTCAACAATAATTTTTAATTAAACACAGTTTTCCTATTTAAATTGTTTCTTGCATGAATTTTGGGACGTCTTTTACTTTTAGGGACAATTCTATACACAATACATGGATTGTAATGGTGTGACCGAAAAATTATTCACCCGTGCACTATTAAATTATAATTTATAATCCTTTAAATTTTATTTTTATTTATTAGCATTCATTGTTATTTGGTACAGAGGCTGATCCAAAAAATAATCAAACTAAATTCATTTGTTAGCCGCAATATTATCTCGTGTAATCCATTGTAGCGTACAGTAACGATTTTATCGAGATTAATGTTTGTATTTACCTTTATAAACCGATAAATTAAATTATGTTTGTCGACCGTGAAATTTGGCCGGATTGTTGGTTGCCTATAAGTTTAACGTTTTGTTTAGTGTTAATTTTACTCTCCTAGATTGAGGTAAAAACTTTCTTCGGAGCACTCGAAATTAATAGGTGTCATCCTATTTTATATTCTTACTAGTATAGTAAGAAATTGTTCTTAAATGTGTGTCAAGGAAATTAGATTGAACACAAAATGTTTTATTTCGGTTTTATCGATTGTTAAGGAAGAGATACATTACAAAAGCTCGATTTACCACCATCACACCATACTAGTGATAATTTAACATTTTCATAATGTGTAGGATGAGGATTAAATAGTATTTTCATATTTATAATCTAAATATATTAAATCGTTTATTAAATATATAAAATATTAATTTAGTTTTTGTGTAAGCCTCTCACAAAAGCTGTGAAAAATTCAAATTTTACTGCACAAAAAATGAGGACAGGTATGTATTGCATATATCTACATGCCTGTACCTTTATGGTAAATAGAGGTTTATGTATTTTCTAATTAAATAAAATATTTATGTTGTTAACTGGATAATAAAATTTTAAATAGGGTGGAAAGATAAATATTTGATGTTCAAAAATAATTATGTAATGATGTAGAAACTGAATGCAACATTTTTTGATGGGCTTAAACCATTCTGTGGTGTAATTATGTTGGGTTAGGTTTGTTTCAACTTTAAAGTTGAATTATACGAAACATAAATTGTAATTTAGTAAGTGTGGTGCTAAAACGGTTGACTTAACTAATGGGTTAAGATAAATTGCTTATCTATCAAAAGTACAATGATAGTCACAGACATATGTTAAAGGCACATATAAATAATAAATAATTGGCACTCGGACTTCTAAAGTAGTGAAACTCCGGTGACCCTGTTTAGTCCATAACCTTTCAATACACGATCACACAAGTTTACACGACTACGCTACAGCACAGTACTACTACAAAACACTCCTGGAAATACGGACAACTCAAACAATATCTACCATTAGCTTTTGAGAGACTATATAAACTTAAATGACTTAGGGATGACCATATAACTCCCCTAAATACTATAAAATTAGTTGTGTATGAACTTGCTACAGTTCGTCTCTCTATTCACTTAAATGAGAGAAACTAGGCCATCGCAAACAACTTCTACCAAATTTTTTTTGCGGTCCTTACAAACCATTGTTGGCATGTACCATATCAACAATCTGACTAGATCGGTTTCGATTTCGAGCCAGCTCTTCGTACTGTTGTAAACCATAAGAAAATGACAAATCGCTCTCTACACCGTGGAGCCATCGACACCGATAGTGACCTCTTCACCTATCAAAAGGCTGCTCTTCTTTAAAACATCACTGTACTATTCGGTTCGGATTAGCATGCAGAACTGACTGAGCCAACTTACTGGCTGACCTTTGATTTTATGCATAATATCAGGAATTCGCAATAAATTCCTGATTTCGTGATTGAACAGAACTCTATGTATTTGCCATCTCTCGAATTATAAACCATCTTTCGTATTCATCCGTCAATGTCTAATTCTAACATCCATACAAGACAACGGGTCTGTACAATTTTAGCTTATCCGCATTTGCAAGATATTTTGATTTCAGAAGCGGACGAAGAGCATATATAGTTTGATTGCCAGTTGCAAAGTGAACCCTTGATATCCTTTTTTCACTCCGTTGCCATTTAATCCAATAATACAGATATCATCTGAATATGTAAAAAGTTATTGCCAAGTTTTACTTTAACGAAGGATGTATTGCAAAAAGAGATTAAAAAGTATCGGAGACAGTGTACAATATCTCATTGTCAAACACTGGAGTTAATTTTAAAAGTTCTCGATAGCCTGTTCTCAACTTTAACACAGCAATGTGACTGCGTTACTGTCATTTTACACAGATGTACGTATTTGTTTGGTATTCCTAAATATTCAAGCGCATACCATAGTTTCTCTCGGTTGATCGAGTCATAGGGACTCGATGCTAAATCTAGAAATACCTTGTTTGAAATCTAGGAATAACTGGTGTACATTGTAAACTGTTTCATAATACTTGGAAAGAATTAACTGTAACGAAAAATCGGTGACTTCTAAGAGGAGTAATTCTTCCCAAGATCTCCTTTAAATAAAGGTACTACAGTAACCTTTATTTAAAGGAGAGCTTTACCGTGATAATTCTTGCAACAACCAAAAACACTAATTCGAAAGTGTTTAGTCAAATACAATGATCATCACGCCACAGTAAAATTACAGCACTGTCACGACACGATTTCACACTATATACATGAACGAAATGCACAGTGCAAATATAAAGCCTCGTGGTATGTCGCAAGAGGTGAATTTGATATTTTTGATCATTTCGATCATTCCACCAAGCGAATCAACATAGATTGAAAATAATTAAAGCTCACATAAAAGCTTTCGGTCAGTTCAGCCCGAAACACACTATAAAGGGGTTAAGTAAGATATTAATATATGTGCCTAACAGGAAACTCTCAATTTTCGAATGATTCAAGTATAACTTTACCAAACTTTACTCTGAAAGTAAGAACATTTATTTATTCAAAAAATAGTATCACGATGATATCCTTAAAGGTTTAAATGTTGCATGATAGTTTATAGCGTCCTTAATTTTTTCTAGTTCAAAGAGAATCATTTAAGCTTTACAGCTGCAATCAGACACATCTGTTTGGGTAATTTATCAAGAAAAATAAAGTGAAAGAAAGTTTCCGGACCTTGAGTGTACTATTAAGAGTATAACATACTTATTCTCTAAACTTTTTAAGAGATTATAAAATATAATGTGTCGACGACCTTGAACTGAACAAGAGAACACAATTGAAAGGGTTTAATTAAACGGACTATAATATATAAAAATAAAATTGTTATTGATAATTTTCAGTGAAAGGTACATCTCAGTGCATGTGCCATCTAAAGATAATTATTTCAAACTTAAAAAAATTCAAGATTAGTTTGATTGCTTTAAATTGGTTCAAACAACGTCTATATTAAGGCCTTTCGAAAAACTTATTTCAATGTATGGGTTCATATGGACACCATATATTCA
The DNA here is from genome assembly GCA_963932295.1 of Tipula lateralis. Classification (NCBI taxonomy): domain Eukaryota; kingdom Metazoa; phylum Arthropoda; class Insecta; order Diptera; family Tipulidae; genus Tipula; species Tipula lateralis. The sequence goes on along the minus strand of OZ010736.1, from coordinate 107,349,744 downwards.
GCTAACTACCGCCCAACGAGCGGTTGGAAAAATTGGAGTTTAACAATATTAAATAAACAATTTTACACTATTTAGCTTTATTATCGAACACTTTTGGCTCTAAATAAATTAACCGTTATCTATATATAAATCTATCGTTGCAATGCACTAAATCGTTCATCTATAATTTTGTTCAATTCGTTTACGAGCTCAAACTTACTTAGTCTAAAACCCAAGAAAAAATGGACCGATATAAGTTTAGTTATTACGCTCAGTCCCAAACTGAGCGATTTTGATCTTCCATAGAAAAGATCCTATGACATCTGAAGAATGGTATTTATGAATTCTGCAAAAATTTATCATTCGCATGAAATTACTTTCACATTGCGATGTATAATATTTATCATTCGATGGTCCAATCAGATCTGTTTACCTATCTCTGGATTAAGTGAGTGACATAACATATTCCCAAAGAAAATAATCTAATGGAGTCAGATCACACGATCTCGGTGTCCAATTAACAGGACTATTACGTGAAATTAGTCTTTCTTTGAGAAAATTAATTGTATTCCGCGAGATATGTCATGTGTCAACGTTCTCTTGGAACCACATAAAAGCAAAATTTATGTCATTAGGGTACAAAAAACTTGAAAAATCATTTTTCTATACCGGCCACCGTTAATTGCAACATTCCACTAATCATCGTTTTTGAAAGAATGAACCGTAAATATGATTTCACCGGCCTTAAAAGCCCACCAACATGTTTCTCTATGGATATGATGATGTTTCGGCAAAAGTTTGTGGAATATCTTTACTCCAAATCCAACAGTTCTGTTTATTACCGAACCCATTCTGCATATTTCACCCATTCAGCAAGTTTCATCGCTGAATAAAAGTTTGTTGGGAAAATCAATATCCATTTGTGCTTCAGCCGATGGTCAGAGGGCTTAAATTCTGCACAAGTTGATTCTTGTAAGCGTGTGCACCAAGATCCTTAGATAAAATCTTCTATAAAGTAGGTGAACATCTTCAGTTGCTGAGAACAACGGCGAAATGATTGATATTGGTCTTCCTTAATGCTACGTTTTACAGCGTCTATTTGTTGTTCGGAACGCACTGTTCAACTTCATTAATAGTACACGTGGTGTGAAAGCATAGCTAACCACAGTTAACCAAATTAACTACCCCCCGGTACAGTGCAAAAGAATCATTATTTATTATTTTCATAATTTTATTTTAACAATTGGCAAGCGTTGTTCTGGCGTGAGTCACAGTAATTTTGCCAACTTAAAGGTTAGGACCTCTAAAAAAAGAATGCTTTGCTTAAATTGAGCTCAATCCACCTACAAGGGAATTGTGAATCAGTATTGGGCCAGTTTTTCGTAACTTTTGGCCAGTATCTTTTTTTGCAATTTAAAATTTTTTACACGAGTAAGTTTAAGCTAAGCGGCGTTGTATGAACACCGTTTATTATGAGCTATGGTACTTTCGCAATTAACATAATACAGATTAGAACTTCCACTTGAAATAAGTAAGTTTTATAACATTTAAAGTTTAGAATTGATTCCATCAAACAGAGATATCCATAAGTAATTCAGTATATGTAATTTTCAATATTGTTGCAACTCTCGCGGTTCGTATTCGGATTATAAACATCTCAGACGTTGATCAAAATTAAAACGACCAGTGTCTAGTCAAATTTATTACTTTATTTATTTCTCACACTAATTCAGTTTCAAAAGATTAGCCACTAGTTTTCACTTCACTTTTAAACACTTTACTGGTTAAAATATAATTTGTCTGATACTGTAATTTAGCACTGCTTATTCAGAATATTAGTTAGATTCTTGTAATTTCCATTGTACTCACAACAGTCAATGTAGTTTTGCATATATTTCGGTGTAGTATCTTTCAGAATATTTCTATGCATCAGCGACACTGTAGTAGTGGTAGAACTGGATCCTATTACTTGTTGTGATACATGTCGTGATGTTGATTCGCTTGATGTATGTAATTTATATATATATATATATATATATATATATATATATATATATATATATATATATATATATATATATATATATATATATATTTTATACTATGCAATTTGTTTTGGGAGTCAAGACTCTCCCAGCTCTTTCGCGGTTCGCTCTTTACCTCCTTCTACGAGGACGTACGGCTATAGATCCGATTTTTGTCGAACCATCTACGCATTACATAGCTCCATGCCAGCCTGTACTGACATGGAAGATGGGTCGGCTCATGAGTCGCACTCCAATAGGGGGTCATAGACTTGTTTATTAATATACATCTTGTCCCTATCGGGATTCGAACACGGTACCTCCAGCTCCATCTGCCACAAGTTTTAACCAAACTTTATTGAGCCACCTGGGCGGTTATATGTTATTTCTTTCCTCATCTGAGTATCTCTTCTCATGTTGAAATCAATTTTAAATATCAATACTACATCTATCGCTCCTTGAACTCAATCATAATAATATATTGCACTATCTTCGGTGTAATTCAAACTAGCTTCTATTTTGACTACTATTTAGTTTAACGCGTACTGTAACCACTCAACCACTGACTGCTATGACGTTTACTGCATTTATATTCGTTACAATGTAAAACTTTAAACGTCCGATGGTTTTTCACATCCCTGTTATTTACTTTATTTTGGTTTACTATAAAATTTATATATTTTCTTAAGATAATTTATTCAAAATAGTTTTATAGCTCAAGTAAATATTATTTTATAGTTTAATTATTCGAATTAATTATCAATTTATGATTTTTATTTTGTTACAATATAATAAATGTGGATGTGAGTGAGTATACAATATAATTATACAAAAACAAATGAAAATGCAGTGAAGAGAAAATTTCCATAATTTATTTTTGAAAGAAGAAAACTATTCTTGCAAGTAAATCTGTTTATCTATAAATAAACATTTATTCGGTATTTAATATAAATTATAGCTATAGATGATATATGATAGGATGTCTATTAACATTTTCTATCTTCGCGTGTCCTTCATTTCCGATTAGCCAATGGAGTAAACCTGTGAAAATTTACTTTGCCGAAACGGTAAAAAATTTGAACAACTGTTCATCACATACAACACATCTGATCGATGAATCTGTTATAAATTTAACTAACCAAAACTACCGGACTATCAATTGATTTGAAAACTACAGGTTTTTATCTGGCTTAGCCTAATCACTCATTTATTCAACAAACGGTTTAGATTGGATTTTGTACAATTTGCACAACAATTGAAACCTAAATAACCTGTAATTTTATTGATTGGGTGATCGTGCTGTTAATGCAAGCTTACGATATAAGGTAGAAAAGATGGCTATGCCAATAATTATCACTTTGTCCACTATAATAGTTCTAAATTTTGTATGTCACTCAAAACAATTGATAATGCTATTTTGTTAACCTTTTTCGTTTTGTTTTTAAGCAACAATGTTGTCACTCAATTTGCTTGTCATAATGTCATAAAAACTGGGTTAAACTTAATTAAGCAATTAAGCTTAGAAAAACATTTACACTAATTAGTGCATTTATACTTAATTGTGTATCTCGAAAAAGCTCGAAATAACACTCCTATTAAAGGTGGCTCTGGTACAAAAGCTCCATCCGTGTCTTCATATATTTTGCATTATTGCATGCCACTTACCTCTACGCTGCAATGCTTCAAATAAACTAGATGCCATCTTCACCAAAACCGGATATAAATTTGCCGGACGATTTTTCACTGTGCATTTGTTGGCAGAGAGCTTGGCCTATTGCAAGATGCGCCTAGAGATAATGAACAACTGCTACGCATTTAACCATGACTGTGGTTAATTCTTCCAATATCAAACGTTGACAATTATCAGTTTCAAATTTATTTTGAGTGTTGACCGATGTGTTTCAATTCCTACTTTTAGTAGTTATGAGTTAATATTAGCATTTGAATTTTCCAGGAAGGTATATAACTCTGCTAAATAGTTTGCAGCGCCTGTAGAGTTTGTCCTATTGTTTTTCCCATTATGTTCCAAACGCCACACCTTGCAACGAATCGTTGTAATGATCCGATAAAACTCAGTTGTCAAATTACTAACGACCTCAATGTGAACTACTTACACACAAATACTCTAACTGTGTCTTGGACAGTTTTGGAATTATAATGATAAATGAGCGGCAGTTATCTACTCCAACTTCAAAAAACTCTTGTAAATAGTTAAATCGAGATTCAGCCAGACACGATAGAGATTGAGTTCTTGTGCACTTAATACATGTCCTTAATACTTGACGAAAGATTTGCTTAAAATGAAGAATCCATAACTTTCGCTTTATCAATGAATGGCATAGGCTTATACCAGCATGATTTGGACCCCCGGCACCATAGTTTGTGTTCGATCACCTCGTTAAGAAATATATGCGCAATTTGCTGGTTTTATTTTGGACTGAATATGACACCAGTGACTACGTCAATATTTATTTAGTCTTGCTTCAGTCCTATTAGGTACAATTTTTCCACTTTGTAGGATGCGACGAAAGCCCGTGAAGTACGATTTGAGAATCTGACCATAGTACAATGTCAATAATTTTTAATGAAAGTATCTTTTCAATAATTAATACCAGTTCGATTAACAAAACTGCTGCTTTGAGTTTCAATCTGGTTCAGTCAGCTGTTTGATTGGAGCCATCATAGTATTTGCTGCCAAAAGCTGGGAATTTCTACAGCTTACAGCGAATGCAGAAATCAAAATGCACTATGGCGTCATTTCCTAGTATTACCATCTTCCAATCCCACGTGTGAAGCGTCCCAAACGAGATTTTGCTTGCTTCGGACAAAAACGTTGCTTTTGGTGCATCGCCTTAAAACTTCAGGAAATATTGATTCACATGTAAACTCCACTGCTTTTTAGTCCCAATACTTTGATCTGATTATTGGTAGGGACAAATTTATCTTACACCTTAAAACCTTCTAATTTTTTCTATACCTTTTTCCTCACAAAACATTCTTTGGGCTAGGTTTTTGGTACAACTCCAAGTTTGCACCTCGACCGCCCAGGTTGCGCAGTAGTTAAAATACTGCGGCGTGGGGCCGGAGGTACCGGGTTCGAAAACCGATAGGAGCAGGATGCGAAAAGGGATTTTCACCATCGATCGTTTGGGCGGTGCGATCGGTGGTGTGAATGAACTCATCTGAGACCCAGTTGAGGTAACAATCTGTGTGCCATCCCATCTTCAATGCCAGTACTATAGACTGGCATGGAGCTATGCAATGTGCAGATGGTTTCGTAAAGTAATATAATGGGATGTCACCATTGGCCAATATAGCCTGAGTGACCGATAACAATACAAAAAACACCCACTATTATTAAGGACAGTAATAACTATTTATTTGATTTTCCTAAATCTCGCGGCGTATCTGTAATCTACAAGACGTCGATTCAAAGAACTGTATATTTTTTAAGAAATTAGCATCAAACAAGTAAGAAGACAATACCTTTACTTCATTTACAGAGTCATTGGCCCACATTAAAACTAAACAGGTTTGCTTTAATTTTTTATCTGATCGCTGCTTGTAGCTCATCACGCCGCGGTCTTGAGTTCGATTCTCACCGTTCACCAAAAATTAGCATTCGGATGACACAAAAAAGCGATTGTGTGTGTAAAATCATTCGTTAGGCTTGACCATCTAAAGATCTCAGTTGAGACTTGGTTAGAGTCGTTTACAGTTCTACATTATTTATTGATTGTGGTATACCGAGATATTGCGATAATGTTCTACTCTCAAAATTTCAGCCTTTCACCGTTTTAGCTTTTTACACATTTTTGTCACACCCAAAATAGGCAAAATATTTAAACAGACAATATATGTAACATTGTACAGGGTCTTTCAGTAAGTCCGTAGGATGACACATAGATGGCGTTACTAAGATATTTTTCATATGATTTTTAATTATCTTCAATCGATACAAAAAATGTGAATTTCGAGTTGTAATAAAGCAAGCACTGGTTTGATGAAAAAATACTGTGTGGAAACCAAACCATGGCTTGATAAACATTATCCGAACTCTGATCCATCGAGACAAATGGTAGAGAAGTGGATTGCTGAATTTAATTGTGGTCATACCAGCACAAATAGTGCAGAGCGCAATGGTTGCCCAAATGAAGCTGTTATTCCAGAAAACATAAAAAAATTCACAAATTGGTTATGAACGATCGCAAATAAAAGGTGCACGGGCTAGCTGACATTGTAAAGATATCAGCTGGTAGTTTTTTTACCATTTTACACGAACATTTGGGAGAGCGAAATCTCCATGTAAAGTGAGTGCCGCGTGAGCTCACAGTAAGCCAAAAACAACAACGAATCGATGCTTCAGAAGAGTGTTTGGCGCTGTTAGCCCACAATAAAATGGAGTTGTATCGTCGATTTGTAACAATGAACAAAATATGACCACACTAGAATCCAAAAGACAATCAGCTGAGTACACAGCAGTTGATGAACTGAATCCAAAGCGAGCAAAGACAAAAAAGTCGGCCGGTAAGGTGATGGTGTCTGTATTGCACGAGCGACGCTAAAAGTGTACAGCAAAGCACTTTTGGAACGATTGAACACTAAAATAGCAAAGAAATAGTCACATTTGCAAAAGAAAAAAGTGTTGTTTCACCAAGACTATGGACCGTGTCACAGATCGATGAAAACGATGGCAAATTGAATGAATTAGGCTTCGAATTGCTTACCATCGATCTGTTGGTAATTCTCAAGATTTAGCCCTCAGCGACTTTTCCTGTTTTCAGATCTCAAAAGGGTGCTTACTGGAAACAGATTTAAGTCCAATGATAAAGTAATCGCTGAAACTGAGGCCTATTTTGGCGAGAAAGAGAAATTCTACTATAAAAGTGGTATTGAATATGCTATGTATACCCACAATGTATGTACACACCAGTAAAAAACTGAGGTTATCTCGATATTGAACATCCGTAACGAGTTTGGGTTAACTAAAAAGTATTGACTACAACTGATAGACAAATACATAAGCTTCCTATTTGTATTTGTAATATGTACATCTATATAGAGTGTCCCAATAACTGGATTTGACATATCGGTTATTTTGGCTCTGGCAATCTGAAAGGGCAGCCGCTGGTCTCATTTGAATGAAATCATTTTCGACAAAATAACCAGGAGGATGCACTTAAAAAAAAGAATTAATTGTTAAATCTGAACTGCTTATTGGGATACCCTTTACGATATGAATAAAACCCAATAGTTGACCAACAAATTAAAGTTTTAGATTCAGTTAATAGCACAAGTATTTCAAAACTGTTGGATATTTTAATTTAAATTTCAATTGAATTGAACTTTTTCGAGCTGTACCGAAATTGAACAAAAAGTTGGAAATTAAAGTTAGTTTTCATTTAAAGTTAGAATGAAATAATCCCTAGTTCAAAACTTTACTGAAATCATTCAAATTATTTGGGGCGTATTCAAATGGGGCTCTCAGCATTCATATAAAAGGTATTCCAATTAAAACCGTGTGCGTCGCTTAAGAACAACTGGGAATATTGCTGATGTAGCCCGCAGTGTTGAACAAACCCAGGTTTGTCGATTCCTCGTCGATCTTTGGAATTAGAATTATGACTTAGGTCTTTAGGCTTTTAAAGTTCAGTAAACATAAACACCCAAGCCGATCGATCACCATAAACGTCGTATTTTCGCTGATTGGGTCCTACAAATGCATCAAAATGATCCGGCATCTCACCGAAATATCATCTTCAGTGATGAGGCTCATTTTCATCTCAGAAACTACGTTAATAAGCAGAATTGTAGCAAAATCCAAGAATGATTGTTAAAATTTCGATTCATCCTCATCGTGTCACTGTTTGGTCTAGTTTTTTGATCTGCCGGTGTGATTGTACTTTCGAAAATGAAGCTAATGCAACTGTTACGGTGAATGGATTGCGCTACCAAGTTACGATTAAAAAATTTTTTTATGGCCGGAATTTGAAGATACTGATGTATACGAAACGTCGTATATCAGCAACGTATCACAAAAGCAACAAAACAATGGCAATTTTGCAAGAAAAGTTTCCTGAACGTGTGATTCTCGAAGAGATGATCACATATGAATTAACACCTTTAGACTTTTTCTTTCGGACCAAGTAAAAAAAAAGGTTTATGCACATGCTCCACAATTGGTTCAAAATGGAATTCAAGAAGTTGTCGACAACATCAGCCGCAATTGTTCGAATTAGTCATGGTAAATTTCATGAGCCTTGTGGGTGGGAGCAGCCATGTTTCGTAAATATTTCGAACGAAACATGAGATCCATAGAATACCACCACAGTATCCAGAGCTTGTCGTAGGAGGCGACTAGATCTGGTTGGATTACTGGGCTAACGACCCACATCCGTAAGAAAACAATCACAGTTAAAAAGTCAACAACCTAAAAAAAATCGGATACAGCCTAAATAACAATGACGCCCCGCTTAAGTACCCGGATACGAGATTGAGGATCAGCACGTGGAACGTGCACTCACTAAGAAAACCTAGCGCGTTTGACGGCCTTATCAAATGTAGTGCTCCAAGAAACTCGATGGCCTAAAAATGGAGTCCATGTGTCCCAAGGCTATAAGTTGCTACACCGTGTAGATTACCTCGGAAATCTAGGAGTTGGCTTTCTCATTGGGCCACAGGTAAAACTGGCTGTGTTGGCCTTCCAGGCAGTCGATAATCGAATGTGTAAGCTTCGCTTGCACATGAAATTAGCCAACCTGTCAATTGTTTGTGTACATGCGCCCACTGATGTAAGCCAACCCCAAGATAAAGACTGATTTTACAATAATTTGGATAATCTCATTGCCTCTATACCTGAGCACAATTAAAGATTGGTGATTGGTGACTTTAATGTTAGAGCTGGCAGAAATCAGACCGACTTATGTAATAACATAGGTCCGTACTCCCGACACGAAACTGCGACCGAAAATGGGGAAAGAATGATGTACTTTGCGATCGCTCATGATCTCAAAGTGGCAAGTACATTCTTTCCCCACAAAAACATCCATTTGGAAACATGGACACATCCACGTAAAACAGCCTGAAGCCAAATTGACCATGTGTTGATTTCAAAAGACCGGGCTCCGCTCGTCCAAGACGAGAGATCGTATCGGTCGTCAACAAAATTCGTAGACAGTGACCATTATATGGTCACTGCAAAGCTACGATGGAGATTTTCGTACATGTCAGGGAGGACAGGAAAATATAAAACGCAATTCTCCTGTGAAGGTCTGATAAATGAACACAGCTTGTGATACATGTTCCACATGTATCACAAGCTGTGTTTGAATACTCTCAAATACAGACCGCAGAGATGTTCATTGACGATCCATCCTATGAGGAATTCACAATGGCCATGCAGAAATTAAAGAAAAATCGTTCACCAGGAGTTGATTGCATTAATTCAGAGCTCTTGATATTCGGAGGGCTAACTTTGTGGAACTGTCTTTTCGACCTTGTTCGATTGGTATGGCGCAATGAAGTTATGTCTGACGAATGGAAAGTGGCCGCGTTATGCCCAATTTTCAAGAAGGGTGATCGCTTGAAGTGCGAAAATTATCGCGGTATAGCTCTCCTTTGCACAGCATATAAGTTACTGTCATACATTATCTTGGGAAGAATTACTTCTCTGGAGGAGGAAATTGTCGGTGACTACCAAGGAGGATTCCTTCCAAATCGGTCAGTCACTGATCAAGTTTTTTCGCTACGGATGATTTTGTCCAAGTACTATGAAACATCTCGCGATGTACACCAGGTATTCCTAGATTTCAAGCAAGCTTATGACTCGATCAATCGAGAGAGGCTATGGTATGCGCTTGAATATTTAGAAATACCGAAAAAATACGTACAGCTGTGTAAAATGACAGTAATCTATAGACCGCGTCTCAACTGAGACCTTACGAACCAATTTTAACGATTAGTGCACATTGTAGGTGGTCAACCCAACGAATGTTTTTACACACAAACGCATTTTATGTCATCCGGTGGCATGTTAATTTTTGGTCAGCGGCGAGAATCGAACTCGAGACCGCGCCGTGATGAGAAACTCTCTTAACCATTAAGCTACGACCGTCGACAGTAACGCAGTCACAATATGCTATGTCAAAGTTGAGAACAGGCTATCGAGAATTTTTGCAATCACTACTGGTGTTCGACAAGGAGATGCGCTGTCCCCGATACTTTTTAATCTCATGTTGGAATACATCCTTCGTAAAAGTGCAACACCTCAGGACAATATCTTATTCCGACAATCCAATCAACTTCTTGCATATGCGGATGATATCTGTGTGATTGGATTAAATGGCAACGGAGTGAAAGAGATACTTGATCCACTGGAACAGTTTTCAGCTTCCGTTGGTCTCAAAATCAACGAGTCCAAAACAAAATATTTAATCTCTGGTTTTCGAGACCAAGACATGCTTTATAAAATAGCAGACAATTTTCAGCAGAAAATATGATTTTTATACTCGCCACAGGGGCACTACTATCGCTAAAGAGCATTTCTTCTGCTGTCATTTTTGGACAGCCAACAGAATTTTTCCGTACATTTTTTAATTTTCTTCAATATTTTAACTACGAAATTATTCCAGGTTTCAAATAAAATATGTAGATTATTTCCATAAGATTTCCATAAGATGATAAAACCTGTTAATTTTATCTACAGTTTAACTACTGTAAACTATAAATGAATCCCCTGTAATAAATATTTCAGTTTGACTTTCCAGGAGGTTATTCATTTTCATAGGATTTTTCCATAGGATTTTTCAAAGTTTTGGCCCATACATAAAAATCAGTTTTTTCACTGTGAGCTATGGATAAACCCCCCTGTAACCAATATGCCATTATGATATTCCAATAGCTTAGGTGACAATACATCTTAACGTGAAGTTTGAGGATAATCGACAGAGTTTGAGCGCTTCCATTATTTTTCAAAGTGTTGGCCCATTTTCTTTAAAAGGAGAACTGGCTTTCGGTAGGCGAAGAGGTCGCTGTCGGCGACGACGGCTCCACGGCGTAGAGAGCGATCTGGCATCTTCAGGTTGCTTGCAACAATATGAAGATCTGGCTTGTGATCGAAACCGATGGAGTCAGATTGTTGACACGGTACGGGCCAACAATGGTCTGTAAAAACCGAAAAAAAAATCATGAAAAGGATATAGTGCCGTAAGCGGAGTCCTGGTAGCTATTTGACTGATATTTTGAAATATCAAAATGAAACCTCTTATTGAAAACCCCTCCAGTATAGTAATCCTAATCAATAATCAGTATTGATAAATACAAATTCAGCCTGGTTATAACCGTTTGTGTTATCACAAGTGAAATGAATGTATTTTGTTTAAATAAATTTTCCATAAAAGACAAAATAAATGAAAATAGAAAATACAACTATTTTCGTTTATGGAAAACACAGTAATAACTAAAATAATAATAGAATAGAAGTCATGAAAATGGAATAGTAGCAACAATAGTAATTATATTGCAATATCTGCAATCAAAATTCAGTTCATTTTAGTACATTAACCCAGTTTGGTTTTTACAATAAATATAGTATTTAAGTTTTCACGTTTTTCCTTCATAAACTAAAAATAAATAAATAAATTAGACGAAAATAATAAAATAAAAAAAAATGAAAACTAAATAAAATAACACAAATAGTGGAAATATTACAACGATATAAATTATTTTATTGATTTACTTGTGGTTTTAGCTAACAATGCATTTAATCGAGTGTGAGATGCGCAACTAAGTTCGTACTAATAAAATTTTATTATTTAAAATGTAATCGACATATAGACGAAACGAAAGTTGGTTTTTAATAACGGAAAGTTGCAATTCATTTCGGTCTATAAAAATATTAATTTAATACGGATTTTATAGGCGAATGCGTTTATTCATCTTCCTCATAACTGTAGCTGAGGTGTGGCGATTTAAGAAGGTTTTGAACTACTTTAAATACATAATTTGGCACTATAGGGTTATGTTGAGTTCTCACTCTTCAGTTAACGAGATTGAACTGCGGAGCTACCGAACTAGACACCATGAATTGGGAATGTTGGTACGGTAACTTATATCGCACTTCTTTCTTGCGTATTTTTAAAGTAGGTAAGCAACATGCGATAAGGCTGGGTGTGACTTCTGAAGGAGGTTCTCTTGCAGCAGGAGTGGATCACTTTCTTTCCCTACTCTTGTCCAGCATTGCAATACAAAAGGCTTTTGTATTGGGTGAGTATGTATTAACTGCCTCTCTGAGATTGAATCCGAGATAGTTTGCGATTCATTTGAATCTCTAACTGAGTTAACGAAGAAAGAGGGGTACAATCTGTTAAACAAACTCTTTCAGTCCCGATATCTGTTTGTCTTTCTAATGAAGGCCAAGATATTTGATATCTTCAACGTTGATCCACAAATAGAAACCCAGCAAAATCCTCAAAAATTTGTTGGAATTTTTAATTCAAACTGGAATTTTCAAACTGGAAGCACTGGAATTTTTAATTCAAATACAAGTTTCGAGGAAACAGTTTTGGGGTCATCATCTAGAATCTAGCATACTAATCCATTTAAAAAAAATTACCAACTAGAACTAGTATGCACCGGATAAAAAGCAGGCTTACTCGGTTTCGATTATGAGTCCAAATCTTCAATATCTAGTAAAAAATCAAAAGATTCCCGGATCTTTCTTTATCACATGAGGTTATCGTCACAAACTGTAGCCTATTCGCATGTCGGCAGGTATTCCAGAACGCGACCAAGCCTATTCTGCGTTTGTTTTTATAAACAATATCTAAAATTTTCTTTAAGGTCCTAAGCTCGTTGTTGAATACAACATTTTCAAATAGTTATATATTCAAAATAAAAAGTAAAAATTTTATATTTTTAAATATTTAAAATTCCTTTAAGACCTGCATATATGCAGATGGTATGTGAATGATTGGACTAAGAAGCAAAGAAGTGAAAGTTATTTTCTCCTCGTCATTCAGGCTCGATTGGCCATTATGACCCTTCCTAGACGTACACTCTCAGTCCCGAAGTCTGTTTGTTCTTCTGATGAAGTAAATCCCTAAATAGAGTTGATCCTAAAATAGGAATAGTGATCCAAAACAGTGCAGTTTATGGAAAGAGTATGAAATACAGGAGCACAACAAGTGCTCAACAGTTTCTTTTTCTCCTTACCACACTGTACACAGTATGCGTTGCTCTGAAGGTTCATTCGGAATATATGATTATTCACTAAGCAAGTGGAGAATGACTCGCAAGATTTCATAATGCGTCTATCAAAATTCAAGAAGGACTAGGATCTTTGCTGATTTATTGATCCAAAGAAGATTTTGAAAAGGCGACAAGATATGAGTTTGTGCCATCTCTGCTGGTGAACCTGTCCCCCAACGGGCCAAGTTATCAGCCAAAATGTTGTTTCCTTTGATATCCATGTGACTGGCTATTCAGTAAAGTTTACTTTATTCAGACTGCCTGCTCAATATAAGGCAATTATCATAACCAAAACAAGAATCGTTGAAACCGTATTGGAGACAATCGCCTAAACGAAAGCCTGGCTATCAGATACAACTCTGATATTCATCTCTTTGCAAAGAGTGCTGCTCTTCAAATTACAGCAATTTCCTGAAAGACAGAAGCGCACCAAGGGGAATACATAAGTGAAACACATAACGTATAAAATCGGAAACTTTTGGCCTGATCGTATTTAGGATTTTCTCCCTTTGGAATAAACACTATACTGAATTTTTTCCATTATCTTGGAATGTATCCCAGGGTCAAACCGGCTCTGAACACATGTGCAAAGCGTTCTAGGATAATTTCCAGTAGGAGATTATTGGAAAAACCAATGCTCCATCGGATTCTATCTTTTGTCAATACCTTTGCCACCAAAATTTCAATCTCTGAAACTTGGTAGTTGGTGTGGGAGTTGATTTCCATCTACTATATTAGTATTCTCACTTTCAGGAAAATTAGCTTTCATTAGAACTTCTAAAACTTCCTGATTGGTACCCGCATGAGTTACATTAGGTTTTTTTAGAATTCTCAAAGCGACCTTCTTATATTACAGAGAACTTTCTTAAGTTTAGCGGTCGCCATGTTAACTATCCACTTCCTCGCAGAAAGAGGTAGTCTCTTTGTGTAGATTTGTACAAGTTCCAATTTTTCGTTGTACACCATTGTGTCCCAGTTCTTTTAGGCTTTCTCAGTGAATGGCTCTTCTCATAAGCGATGATTATTGTTTCATCAAGCTCGTCAGTTGCCCGTTTCCATTCCTCCGCACTTCCTGATTTTAATTTGTTGACGCTAGATTTGACTGTTTCAGATGATGTATATAAAATACATGATGTTACAAATGATGATGTTCCCAATCAGTGTTTCTTAGGTTCCTAAAATCTCTAATTTCAGGTGCATCACAGGTTAGAGAGAGGAGATGTAACGATGATGAGAGAGAATAACGTCATCTATACGACCATCCAGTTTGAGACTTTCCCACCTAGATTACGTGAGGCAAGAGTAATATCAATTACTTCTTGGCTTGATGATGTCAAAAAGGTAGATTTATTGCTCACATTAAAAATGAATAGACCAGACGCAGATTAGTACTCTAGGAGAGAGATGCCTCAAGGATTAATATCGGAGTTGCCCCAGCGTACGTGGTATTAATTTGCATCGCATCTGTAACTCTCGTTATTACCAACAAAAAACAGGCTCTAGGTCTCGAACAGGTAACACTTAAAGAGGAAAGTGCCTGAGGTCCCTGGATTGATTCCGTGATTTTGTTTCCCGTCGGTTTTGAGTCCTGGCTTTAGAATTTATACCCCCTTTAAAATATTCGAAGGTTCTATGATCGAGTCCAAAACAAAATCTGTACCCTTTACATGTTTGCGTATGATGTAGAATAGAATAAACTACAGAATAAATTTTATCAAAAAGTGATAAACGTTGTCCCTCATCATGATCCTTGAACATGCCTTTGAGAATCACTCGACTTTCGTGAAGTACTACTTCTCTGAAATGCAGCTTTGGAATTTTTCCCAATCCTTGGCTATCATCCCGGAAGGCTGGATGATACCTTCCAATTTTTGGTCTGGTTCCCTAGAAAGGGCATGATCATATCCGACCTGTTTCTTATTCCAAGGCAAGAAGACTAACCGTTGGAATCAGGAAGTAAATTTTTCAGTGCTTTACTTTTCGTCGTTGGCATCCATAGAACTTCATCTTTATTGAAGATATTTTTACTACTTGCATCTCCGATGGGTGTGCAGTTGTATATAAATTTATTGTACTCTGTTCTAGGTTCAATTTATGGTACCAAAGAAAAGTTCTCTAGAAAGCCGAAAACACCTCCAATTTCTAAGGTTCGGTTTCTCTAATTTAAGCTTTTGCTATCCAGAATAACATCCCACTATCCGTCTGGAGAGAGAGCACGGTACCTGGCATCGGAGGGTACCTGGTATCAGATACACCGTTAAAGACTGAGTTAATTTTTAGACTGGCCCCCCATAGCGAGTCGATAAATGGTGCGATCATTGAAGGTTGATTATTCAAAGAGATTATGGTGTATCGATCTTTTAAAGAAGAAATACTTAATTGTAGGTGAATCGCTCGGTGATGGTGGCTCTTAACTCAAAGTATCGGCTAATTTAGCAATATTATGAAGAGCTGACTTATGATCGAACTGACACGGTACAAACCATCAGTGAAAATATAAAAAAATTCTGCGGGTGTAAGGTTTGTAAAAAATGTATGTAATTAAAGTCCGATAGTACATTTAACTTGTAAAGAGTCTAAAAGAAACCTGGGAACTTATCTAACGATGAAATCGTTAATTTTGCTTTCTTGTAATTCAGAATGATCCAATTTAAAATTCTGCATCTAACATACAAAATTAACAAAAAACCAATCCTTTTGCTATAAATGAACCAAATGGGATAATTGAAAAGAATCTTCCTTAATCTCATTCCAAATTGTAATAATTTACTTTTTGTATGTACTCGCAACTGCTGTACCGAATTAGGGAATACTCGCATTGTTCAGTGTTCTATCCTTTAATCACATTCTAAATACCAAATACATAAAAAATATATAAATTTTGGTTTGGTTGGAAACGAAATACACAAAAATCCTTTTCCATAAATTATTTTTTTGTTTTCCAATTTAAATGTAAATTTTCCTTTTTCCACCTTCTTTTATGTGATTTACCCTATAATTTGGAAAGTGTATTAAAGCGATGAGATAAAGATCCTATATCCGTCATCTCGATGGAAAATCGTAAATTCCCCAACGAATTTATGTAAATGATTGATTGATTGGTTGATTGGCAATTATTTGCAGGCCATGTTTCGTAATGCTGGTAAATAATTATTGTTTTGTCGATGAGTTCATCTATTGATTTGTTAATAATAATTAATCCTTGGAAATAAAATACAAATCGTGTTTCATTAATGATCGAAAATATAATTCACAATCGAAACCTAATGGAACCGCAATTGATACGTGGTATCATATTGCTATATACAAGGTTTTCCAATAAGAGGTTTCATTTTGATGTTTAAAAACACGAGTATTTTTTAAGGAGAAATCAACGAATCAATGCCACGGATACGCTTGCAGCATCATATCCTTTTCAGGAAATTGTCCATGATAATTTTGCACATTTGCGGCTGTATGTACTCTATAATTTCACGAATTCCATCTTTAAGGTCAAAATTGCAATTATTTCGTTGCATACGTCGCACGAAGCGACCCAATCAGCGAATATACGACGTTTATGGTGATCGACTGGCTTGAGTTTTTATGTTAACTGGTTGAAGCCTTAAGACCTAAGTCTTTATGCAAAATACGGTTTAATATCGTTTGTGGAATTTCTGACTTCATAGATCGACGAGAAATCGACCAACCTGGATTTTCTTCAACACTATGGGCTACAGCAGCATATTCTCGGTTCTTCACATCACTTACTTATCTCAACAGCCCAAATTCGTCCACCAGTTTCACTATTCTCAGCTGCTCAAATAGCAGACTATTCAAAATGAAACCACTTATTGGGAAACCCTTTATAATGTTCCCAAATGAATACATTTACGATGAATATGTTTGCGATATGGCAAATGATTGCATGAAATTTGGAAAAATTTTATCTTTTTATCGATTTTTCGAAATTAATATTTTTCAAAGATATTCATATCGAACGACACAAAGATGAACGAAAAACTTATGTAATCCTATCGAGAATATTTGTCGATATGTAAGAAGATGTTCTCAGTTTTTTTGTGCTTCACATTTATGGTAATTGAAATATGGTTAATGAATTTTTTTTTCTATCAATATGGATTTATTTTAAATTTATTTTATTCCATTCCCGGGAGGACGATAAACGTTTCTAATAATGAGCTACAGTCATTGATTTAATGAAATAAAAATCAAAAGATTTGATTGGCTAATGGCAAGCAACATGCTATTATTGCTAATTTTCCCAATCATGTGTTCTGCTAGACAAATCATTTTATTAAATTAAAGCAAGAGCTACACCACGATAATTTTTGCATTTCAAGAGATCACCCTTCTAGAATATTGTGCATAACGCGGTCACTTTCTATTCTTCAGGCAAAACTTCATTTGACTCCTGGTGAATGATTTTTCTTTAATCTCAGCATGGTCATGGTGATGGTATGTTGCAATCCGGTTCTTTAAAGAAACAATGCGAATTGCTCAATGTTGTGTTGTTGTGCTTTTAAGACCTTAGACTTCCACAATTCCACAATCGCGCTTCTTCTGTCAACAAATGCGGTAAGCTGTCTTCTTTAGCCATAACTGCTTTATTTCGTCTCGCGATTACAAACCGAGTCTGCGCTTCATTATGGAATCTATTTCGCTGCTCAACATCAAGACGACACTCCGCATCAAACCAACCAGTTTTGGGTATAGTTTTCACTATACCGGAATTGTGCTGGGCAGCATTGACAAGATATAGATATTTTCGTTCCGTTTCTTCATTTATCGGACTTTCACATGCGAATCACGTTGAATATTCCCCTGTCGTCACTGAATTGTACGAAAATGTCCTTCGTAGTTTGACAGTGAGCAGACAATGGTCCCTTACATGCTACACATATCACAGCGATTCTTCACGCCGATTCGGATATTTCACCCAACAACACATTTGTCTGACTTTCGAAAGTGTTAGATTAATCCCAAACCTTAGACTTCCAGAACTTCCTCTATGTAGTTCCTTCTGTAGTTCGTCTTTGCGTCAGTGGACTCCCATCTACTTTTCAGGATACCGTTATCCAAGTATCTCGAGTCCCACTGAGCTCAGTAGCACTCAGCTTTTATACTTTGCGATCTTCTTCCTTCTTGCTGATATTCTGACTCAAAACTGGATCATCCCGATGTTCCTTTTTATTGGATTCTCGACTGTGTCAGCTGTTGCTAGTAATTGACCTGTTTTCCCTGGTATTGTAACAGTTCTTCGTTGAGTGACTTTTGCTGCTCTTGTACTAGGATATTTCTCAGCTGCCTTTGGCGTTTGTGCTGATAATGTTGTAGAGCAAAAGTGTCAGACATATGCTATTGTAATCGCATTCCGTCCACGAAATTATTCACTCAGATGGGAATTGGGAATGACTATAAGTTCAATAATTTACACCATGGTTAATGGTCAACAATTAGTAAAGAGAGCAAATTAAAGCTATCAACAATTACACAAGATTAAGTAAATGACAAGTTTCTGTCTCAAAGTTATCAGTTTACGCAGTTCTATTATACATATATGTTTTTTGTACGATTTAAGACTTAGATGGAAGGCCAAAAGGATTAGAGAAAGGGATGGAAAGAGGTTGTACGAACGATATGCCATGAGCATTTTGCAGTCTAGATCATCAAGCATAATGAATGCTTGTCAAATTGAAGCCGTGCTTTCGTTAATGTTCTACTAATCTTCATCTAAAACGACTAGAACTTTCTTAAAAAGACTAACATACGTACAAGAACCTCACATACGTATACAAAGCTCTATAGCCAAATGTAATATAAATTTTATCAATACAAATCTAAAATGATCCAGAAATACGGGCAAAAAATGTCAACATGAAAACAAAATTATTGGTGTATGAAGGAGATACATACATGTCTTGATACCATCTATGTATACATTTATGCTGGTTTGATTGTTTTATCAATGTTTTTCTTTTATAGCAAAAGGGTTGATATATAATAAATGCACATATGCAGATATATGTAAATTATCTTTTAAAAATGTCAAGTAAATTTTTTTTTGAATAAATTTAGAGATTTATGTATTTTACATATGTACATACACACAGAAATATGTTTATATGCATGCATATGTTGAAATCAATAACTATAAGTAAAAGCAAATATCAACTCATCAGTAGCTAAACCTGAATTCTCCAAAAGTGATTTTTTGCGTAATCACTAAAATTCAAATGGCTTTAATCTAACATTGAAGAAAGCTTTAGCGATGTTTTGAGCACTTACAAAAATTGACGTGGTGTTTTGACATATTGGAAATTTCATATCGAATTTTTCAGATTATCTAGAGACAAGAACTGTTAATATCCTATTAGTTTTCAAACGTTTAGATTCTAGTGGTCTGAAGACTAGATATATACACATGTGGTTCGTAGTTATGTATACACAAGGCCGTACAGTCATCTCGTTAAAAGATGAAAACATTTTCTGTCCTGGTGTATAGATTTTCTAACATTTAAATGCTCTATTTTGACCTATAATACAGGGTGATCCAATAAGAGCTTGTGGCGTTCACAACATAGTACAAACAGTACAAAAATTATATCATTGAAATACAATGTTGAATAGTCACGCCACAATAGAAAATTATATAAAATAAATAAAAAAACAGTTTCGATTCAAATTCTGTAATTCGCTAGAACTGTTGCAACAAAGCCTCATAATATATATGTTATGCAAGATACATCAAGTCCCGTCCCAAAATGCAAGATAATCAATAAACAAAATGCAAGATACATCAAGTCCGATCCCATATGCATGAGGAGATGGATTTGATCTTTTCGATCACACAGCAAGTCAATGACGTTATCAGATCGAAACATGCCTTACCCAACGCACATTAAAGATCCAACATATAAAAAATGCCATACATTTTCTAAGGACAAACGTCTTCAACGGCTGGCTGATTCAGCGCCCTAGTCGTCAATCAATGCCACACCGAAGTTATGGTTTAACTCCCATTATCAGCTGTCACGCTCTTAGACGATCCATTCTATCGGTTCAATTTTCCAGTACTCTTTCGAGTATTTCGGCCGTTATTCCATTAATTACACGGTTTATGTTCTCTTCTAATGTAGAAGTCGATAGTGGTTTATCGATATAAACAATCGATTTCAGATAGCCCCATAAAAAGTAATTTAACGGTGTCAGATCATAAGATTGATGCCAATTGACGGGTCTCTTTCTTGATATTATGCTCTTATCACGTTGCACCATCCTATTGCAACCAAAAGTCGTCTACACCAATTTCTTAAATTTCTGGCAATAAAAATTAACTGATCATTGCTATGTATAGTTTGCGCCATTGGATGCATTGGAAGCTCTTAAATCTCTTCTGGCTGTGCATACGCCCAAATTCGATAGTTTTGTTTGTTGACGTATGCATTCAGCAAAAATGAGCTTAATCGCTAAATACAATTTTTCCGATAAAAAAACGGATTAATTTGGAGGTGCTTCACAACCGGTTCAATTTGGTCAACCGGATTCAATTTTTGAACAAACTGTATTTTGTATACGTTCAACGATGGCTAGAAACATTTTAAAGGACCAGTCAACTATGTGTAATCTCAGACCTGGAATAACCGAGAGATATTGATCCAGGTTTGACTATTACATGAGATTGACCAATAAATGGTTTATCTTGGGATTTTTTTTACAAACTTTATCTTGTGAGGTATATTGAAGTAAATTGTGTCTAGAGATGATGATCCAGGTTTCACTATTATATGAGAGATTGACCAGTAACATGTCTACCTGAAACCACTTCACGCTTAAATCACTTGACCTTGGAAAATTTTAAACAATTTTTACTGTAAAGTACATTGTAGTACATTTTGATCTAAATTGGATGGCCATTATCGGCCAATTCAAGAGATGTTGATCGAGATGTGACTAGAACGTGAGATTGACCAGTGTATTGTCTACCTGAAACGACCTCAAGCTTAAATCACTCGATCTCGAACTTTTTACTTTGATGAGCAATCCCAGCGATATTGATCCTGGTTTGAATTTCACCTGAGTTTGAACAGCTAATTGTCAACCTGAAATCACTTCACGCTTAAGTCACTCGACCTTGGAATTTTTTCAACTAATTTTTCTTGTGAAGTATATTGAAGTAAATGTTACTCTAAATTGGATGGCTAGAATCGAACAATCGCAGATATGTTGTTATATGATAGAGACCAATATATTGTTTACCTGAAACTACCTCACTTTTATGTTATATCGTCGTATCGTATTGTGGTATACTCGGATGAAATATGACGGTTGTGTACTTATTAAAGTAACATTTCTAATGATATTGTATAATAAGAACACACACACCAAATGACATTAAACATTAAAACTGGAGGAATTCTGATTTTTAATTGTTGAATTAATTCTACAAATCGATTTTCATCATCAATCATAACTGCCTTAACAATTTTCTTACTCTCCTCTTTGTATTTATTGCCATTCATTCATTATACCCATTCCCATACACATTGTGATATATTATGTATATCGACAATAAAAATTCCATCAATCATAACGTTTTCCTTGCCTCGTTAAAGAAAGATTCAATCATTCGTATCGAAAAGACAATCGAAAAACAACAAATTATATTATGGAAAGACCAACAGCTGCGAAAACACATGTACACGTAGTGATCATTTTTATGGGGTGTAAATACGAGTATATGTATGTACGATTAAGAATTTATTGAAAAGAATGACATTCCGTATATAATCACCCCACCCCACCACACCATACCGTCACAAACCATATTTCTATATTATATTGTAAATAATGAATTCGTGGTAAACAAAGCCCCCCTCCCTCTCAACCCAATCCTTATCAAAATTAATTTAAATAATTTTATTTGAACTATAACCTCGTTTGTTTGGCATCAAAGCATCTTAAGATACTATATATATATAACACAATGCAAAGCAAAAATTGTTATCCATTTCATTTTTTATTTTTAGGTTTTGTCAGATTAAATATATAAAATTAAATCCATTGTGAAAGATTAAGGAGATAAGCTAAGAGGACTGTATTAGCTGTTTATACTTCTTATAAAGTAGAAGACAATGATAATGTTATCATCTGCCTACACAATAAAACTACATTTAAAATTAAATAAATTCAAAATTACAACAACAATACTGTTGTACTTAATTAAGGAATGCATATTCTTATTCATCGGTTACATAGCACAGTGGTTAAAGTTATACGCAGGAGTTGAAATGGGAGCTATTAGTTCAAATATTCTGATTTAGGTAGATAGCTGTATGTCTTCGTTTTAGCTGAGAACCGGGTATGAATCTAATTCGTATTCATAAATTTCAATAACACAGTGTTATGCTGGTTAATCCATTTTATCTCAAGATTTTGGTTGAAAAACAAAAATCAAACACCATTTAAGAAAGCTGTCTCGAGAAACTATATCTTATTACGATTATTGATCCCATAAAGCCGTTATTAATTCGTATTTGACAATAATAACGTCTGCCGTATATTAATTATAAGTTTGTCTATATATTGGGTAGGACAATCACTTTCTTTCGAACACAATTGTTTCAAAACTCATACATACGTGTTTAGCTCTTGGTGGGTTGCCACATTTTACATCGTTTGCAAAAATCAAACATAACTCAAGATTGTAAGTTTGAACAATCCCATCATGATTAGAAATCATCCTAATAAATTTGGTAACTGTCGGTTTGTACCAAGAGAAACCGTCATAAATGTACCTTAATTTCAATAACTAGGTAGTCTAACTAATTATCTTCCAGACATTATGAGCGGACACCAAGAACGAGATATGACATTAGTCTTTCAAGCCACGAAAACAACTGGCGGCAATGTAAATTTACAAGTTTGAACGAATCATATAACAACTACAAAGTTCACACGAGAATGTCGACTGGCAGCTGGAAAACAATTATTAGCATCGATGACCAAGTTAACATACCGGAAGCAGTCTCAACCAACAACGAAAGGATAATAAAACTGGGATTTACAACCTAAGTGGTTACAAACAAGGTGCATCTATGATCGATTAATTAATAATAGGACATTGCTAAAAAATACAAATTCTGCAGAAAAATTACAATGAGGCAGAAAAAGACAGATCGAACGCTAAAAGGGAAATTCTTCCAATATGAAACCAATTACGAAAAAAATGTAGCCTGTGGTATACATAAGAGCCCTCACATGGATACAATGAACGAAGAACAATACAACAAACATACAACACGTTCATTAATGAGGTGCGACAGCATTTGAAAGAAGCTCAAACAACACACATGGTGATAATTGACACTCAGGTATCTAAAAATCAGAACTGTACTACATCAAGCTCGACTGAAATGCGGTCTAGATCACATTTAACCCAGGAAATAAAACAGTTGGAGAACAGAAGCACTCAGTTACCTCTAAACGCATCATCAGTTACCTCTAAACGCATTTTAACGATTTGTCTTAGTAGGATTCCAACCAAACTATGGTTTGACCACTGGATAGTGAATAAAGTACCAGTTGCTTGTTTTCATCAAATTTTATTATTTATCACAAAAATTTAATTCTTCATTACTACTATTTCACTATTACTTTCACTTGTTATTTCTTTTTCATATTGTAACTTATTCAAACGGAAACTCTACACTTTCTGTTCGCGTTTTTATACTTGTTTGACCTGCTTCTAGGTCATAGCAGAAATTTCCTTTTGTTTATTATTTTACATGTATACTGTGTTCATGCGGCTACAATTGCAAATATTTAGTTATTCTATTGAATCAGAGATGTCGCCCGCGTCCGTTAGAGTAGGTGGCAGCAAAACATATATATGTAAATCATATTTCAACGACAGGAAAAAATTATAAAGATGCGTGGAATATACTAATTAATTGGTTCAACAGGAGATTAATTTTACCAATCATGTCAATTATTACATTTGCCAAACAAAACCACGGAATCGGCTACTGCAGTTAAAAATATTCGTGACACGATATAGTAGACCATTTTTATGCCCTTAAGATTTTGGGCATTGGCACAACCACCTGGAACGCAATCCTAATTTCATAAGTATTGAATAAATAGACTACGAGACATGGCGTTTGTGCAAAGTTTACTTCAAGAATCCTCGAGATATTTAAACTTTCAGTGAAGTTCTAAAGTTTCTAGAAAGCCGAATCCAACCGACGTCCCAGCAAGAGGAGCTCAACAACTTAGGGTCATTATCGAACGCCCAAATACTGTTATGTCACAAGCAATAAGAACGTTTTGCACTAGAACTAGAAAATATGGCATCACGTGACAAAATGAGATGCCACATCTTTGTAAAAATGCCGGTGCTGTAGACAAAGATCTTAACTGATAACACGAAACAACTAATGCAGAATTTGTATGAGCAAAGACACCTGCGTGGTGTGTATGGTAAATCATATTAAGTGCAAGCGTTGCATTTTTTAAAATGTTAATATAGTAACTTCTGATATTTGATGGAGATCTGATATTTGATCGTAGATTGTATGTCGTGTGGTTGAAATACTGATGCAAACTGTTCTGCTTTTCTGCATTGCGTCGAATCCATTCTCTATTTCTACTCCTTATAGATGGCACTTGAATTATTGGCATCATTTATCTTAGCTTTCGAAAGATAATAATTTTTCAGATCTCGAATCACCAGAGAATAGTTAATCTCTTGTATTTATTGAATTGGTTTTGGAATAATCTTTCACTTTATCTACTCTGATAGTAAGCTGGCTGAAATTTTGTCTCATATCTGACTGAAATTCGGTGAGAATTTTCATTATATTACTTATTCACTCGTTCAATACAGATTTCTGTCTGCTTCCTTATATTTAGATTGTTATTTAAGGTTTCGGTCGCCTGGGCCTAAGAAACATCCTCTATCATTGTCTTATATTGTTACTTTGGCTTATGGTGTAGGCACCCTACTACTCTTGTTTGTCTCGGTAGTTGAGTATTTAACTTTTTCTGATACACCTGGCATCCTTTATAGCTAGCCGGATGCAATTTTTTCCATGCAGTGCACAAGTTGGTATAACATTTCACGGCTTTTGACATTGTTTTTGAGACAGCCATCAACTCTGCACATTTTACATATTTGGATTCCGGGATGGAGTTATGATGAGTCTTCTCTTTTTATTTACATTTACTTCATTTTTTCTGGTTCAGACTTCGTTTTCAAACTCTACTTCATCCGTAAGTTTCATTGCCGAGACACTGTAGGCTCTGATGTCTTTCATTGGTAGTCTCTGAGGGTTTCGTTTGCCTCTCTAATGTTTCTGTTTCGTAAGTTTACCATAATAGCTTGGTTTTTACTACATTGTAACTCATATTGCTGCCATTTTATTCTTAGTTTATTATTCTAGCGCTCAATCAATCTTATTTTAATGTCATTTTATTACCACTTTGACGCTGGCGGTGTCTTTGGTCTAATATTGGATAGTTTATGAGTTCTACTAGGGATATGCTGGTTATACTTCTATCTGCCATAGTAGTCAAGCTTTCCATTACTAAGACATTGCGGTCACTGGACATCGATGACTAAAAGCCCACTCGTTCACGTTAAGAAGTCTCGGTACTAGGCATCCGAATCCTTGCACTGCAGCATTATTCTTTTCCTGTTCTCCCATGAGTGATTTATTGTTCGGGGTGCCTACCACTAACCAGATTTGGTCCGCGGATCATATTTTATTTTCCACTTTCCTACTAGCAAGCCGATTAAACAGTATTTCCCCATCCTCGGTACGATGGGAGTTCGGTATCTTTACACGGACGAGAAAAATCATATATGAATCTAAACAATGTATACCGCTTGCGGTGGTGAATGAACTTTATAATTAAATTTCATAATACAATTTAATGAATCGTTTGTCTGTATACGAGTACAAGGATTTCCCATTTCTCGCGAATTTTTAGTGACTTATTGTCAAATAACGTTAACCGAATATTAAGTAGTTTTTATAGTATATATTGATTTATGTACAATAACATTTTTTCCAATCCATCCTCGTATTATAGTGAAAATTTACGAACACATGAATTTTTATACGCGACATGTAAGATGATAATACAGCCTATATATTTATTGTATGAAAGAAGCTATCAAATGTGGATTATTATTAACTAAATAATAATCCACATGTGCTGAATATCTTTTCATCTTCCCTATATCGTCTACACTACACATATTGTCTTAAATTTCCACCATAATACTCGATTGGATTGTAAAAAATAATTTTTGTTTTGTTCGTAAGCAAACAGTCTAAAAAAGTTACTTAAAATTCGGTTAATGTTGTTTGAATATAAAATACCTAAAGTATTCACGAAAAATGGGAGATACATGACAAAATTTTCCAGTTTACCAGTATATACGGTCCTTAACTTATGTTTGAAATACTTTTCTTTATTTTAACTACACATAATGTAGTACATAATTTTTTATTTTGTGAATGAAAAAGTTTATCACAGATATTTCTATTTTCGTTTTGTTTTTAAAGGTTGATAAGCACAAGTCTTATCTTTTAACGTTTTGTATATAAAAGAAAATTCTAATTCAAAATTATTTATGGCGCCTGAAATATTTTACGACTTGAGAAGTATTTGGTTTTCTTTGTTTTTTTATGGATGAAAATGCTTTTTTCCGCGGAATAAATAAAATAAAAACATTAATGCTTGTATTAGATGTGATGGTTGTGAGGGATAGTGGGAGTTAGGGGTTACTGTAATGTATGTAAAGTAATGGAATGTATATAGATATATCTATTCGAAATTAATAGTCTAGCTCGCATTAACAATTATGATAATTTATTGGTTTGTAGAAAATGTGAGCAGACAAGACGTTAAAAAATATAATATATTGTGTTTCATTATAAACCTTGCCACTTCCTCAAAGTATGTAGGTAGATATGTAGTATGAGCAGTATCGGAAATGAAAAAACTCAAGGTTAATTTAAATCATATTTTAATATCACGTTACTAACTTCATCCCTGTTGACAATTTACGCACATATTTTTATAGATATGGCGTAACGTTTGTATGTCTAACTTTAATTTTCCAATATAAACATATCATCACGTAAAAATTAAATTCAAATAAAAAACTAAAGTACAAGAGTACCCTCTTTAAGCATCATATGTGAAAATTGGATTTTCTTTTTAAAACACACGAAAAAAAACTGGGGGAAAGAAACGATATAGAAAAATGTAACAAAAAAACGAAAAATAAAAATTGTTATGAGCTTTTAGCGTCAGAAGTTTTGTTTAAATAGCAAAAAAGTTTGTTTTTTCCGTAAAACCAAAGTATCCTATATAATACAAGCAGCAAAGATTTGATTGCTGCCCTTTAAATATGCAATCAATCTTATTTAAGGTCATTTTGATACATTCCATAAGAACTACTGCATGGTATTCCAATAATCGGTTCAGATTTGACATATCGGTTATTTTGACTCTGGCAACACTAATGCCATTTTTCCTTTGACAGAAACTTAGAATATTCTAGTTAACGAAATGAGTCGCTTAAACAAAAGTGGGAAATGTTGGAAATATACCTCCACAACAGAGACAAGAACTCACACTCAAAATGTTTGTGCATAAAGTACGTGATACGGGCTATCAAGTCGACAATCCATAGCCATGCTCGAAAATTTCCACGACCAAGAACATCAATGCTTCATCGTGTATCGGAAATGAACATCAGCCGGTCTTACAAACAACGAATTCTGCGTGGTCCTACGCTATAAAAATCAATTGGTCCAGCAATTGAAGCCCCAAAAATGTCGTATTTGTGGATCGAAATATCAACAAGAATATGTAGAGAAGCCAATGCATCGATTGCGTATTACTGTTTAGTGCGGGTTGTGGCTTCGCGACATTATTAGGCAGTATTTATTCAAAGATGTGGCCGGCGCTACCGTTACAATCAACGGAATCAACTACCGCCACAGAACTAAAACTCGACCAAACCGAAGATATTGGTTTGGTCGAGCTTTGGTTTCAGCAAAAGTTAAACTCCGTCAAAAATTGGCCGCATTATCGAATGCCGAAATGGTGACGTTAAAACGGCAAGGAGCTGTGATTTGACGCCTTTAGATTTTATTTGTGGGGTGCCGTGCAGGAGAAGTGTTATACAGACAATCCACAATCATAAATGAGTATTTGAAAGCAAATTTTGCAGGAACCTTTGCCGAAATAGATCCGCACACAATGGAAAATGTGCTCAGAAATTGGACCGATCGAATAGGGTATGCCAATGTCACCCGTTGCTCCTATTAAAATGAAATCATTTTCCATTTTAGCGAGGTGACCAATTTTTTATCAGTTTCTTTCAAAAAATACTAAATTGATTGTAAAATATTGATGAATAAAATATTTTTTATCTAGTCATATTTGCGTCTGTAATAAAAATCGATTGTCATAATTTTTTGATAATTATATCTATCAAAATAAAACTTCTGTCAAAATAAGTAAGAGAAATCAATTAGAATGGTTTAATTTACTTAAAGATGGCTGTTAATAAGTGAAAAAGATGAGAAAACAGCCTAATAATCTAAACTAATTTTTGTATCAATAAATAAATCAATCATTTTGGTTGCAGTGTATATTGTCAGAGCAGAAGTTTTTTTTTTTGCTCTGGGTTCTCTTTTATAGACTTGTTTGAAATTGTGAAAAGGATAGAAATATATACAAAGCTTATATTTCAGATAATTACAGTTTTAACAATTTAAATTTTTGGTTTTGTTTCTCTTTTTGTATATTTTTTTTTATACACCGCAACCATTTTGATTGTACGATGTGTGTTTAAACGGTTTTTTCCGTTTCACTCTTTGTTTACCATTAACACATCGTGATATTATTTTTTTCTCTTTTTTATTATTTTGGGTGGAAGAATTTTTTCTTCTAAATTGTATTGACGGACTTTTTATTATTTTGGGTGGAAGAATTTTTTCTTCTAAATTGTATTGACGGACTTGAGGATGGGATGCGGTGTGAAGTGGAGTGTATGCTTAGATTGACGGGATTTGCTGGCACCGCATTGTTTGTAAAAAAGGTTCTCTCCGTGAGTCAGTTCATTATGAGGTGCTGTGAATTTCACGTGAGATGAGATGAGCCATAGAGAAGGTCAGATGGAAGTGCTCCAATTTATTTATTGTTGGTGAGCTACTGAGATGAGATAAAATACGTTACCTTGGTCTGGGGCAAACTAGCAGACTCGGGTCTACAAAATAAGAATCTATTATTTTTCTGATGAAGCGAACGTTTGTGTTGGTGGTGGAATGACGACCCTATTCCATGGGCGTATTCCATGATTATGGTGACATGTCTGGGGTCCTCGTTGTAGTTATCCTATGGGCATAGTTATTTTCATTTTATTTATATAAATAACCATTTAATAATATATGCAGTGTTGAGCGTACGCTTTTAAGATTTGCTATATTAACATGTTAAAATGAATATTCATCCTGGTAACAGAAATTGCCGTAGAGACGCCGTCAGGATAAAACCGATAGAGTTTTTTTTCTGTTCATAGACATACTACCACGGAAGTTTTTGGCAGAGAGATATGGTAAAAAGTTAAGCAGCGCATGACATTTACTGTTGTGCTTCGGAAATCTATAGAAGAATCTCTCAACAGACCGTTGTAGACGTGTTTTTCTACTTTGTGTTTAATTTTATTTTATTAAAAATTATAAGTTTAAATAATTTATTGAATGTGAAAAGGGATAAAAATATTTCAAACGATAATTTAAATTAGTTGTTTTGTATATCAAGCAGTTATGTAATGTTCTTGGAATTTAAAGGGCTGTGCTTTAGTGTATTATAGTTAGTTTAAAAAAATAATAAAACTAATTAATTATAAATAGGTGCAGATAGGTGTTGCGGGCTGAAAAATGCGAATTGGCGATTGCTTATTAGTAGAGCAACAATGTAATTGTCTTGTGTTAACAGTAGTTTAGTTAAAATGTTTCAGATGTCTGTAACCTAACCAGGTTGTTCTTTTCTAACTAACTTACCATCCTAACATTACCTATCGTTTTATGTACACGGCTGTAGGAATAGGCCCGGTGTTATCCGAGGATCTTGTCTAGCACTTGGTCCTACAGTCCTATCAATTAATACGAGAACCTTGCCTAGTGCTTAGTTCTACAGTCCTATCAATCAGTCAATAAATATAATACAGTGCAACCATTTAGTCTCTGACCCGTGTGCTCATACTTCAAAGGCGTGCAATAAAAGATTGCCTGTGCTGTATCACCATGTGCCCTAATTGGACCATGGTGCCAGGTTCGTAATTACTGAGGTCGGATTAGTGAAACTCTTTTACTTAAAAACTAATCATTGTTTCAGAATAACCTGACTGATAACGAGATGGTCATCTCGTTATCAGTTATGTTATTCTGAAACTGAACCAGCTTTTAATAATTTGTCAAACGATAAATTAAAAAAGTGAGCAGCGTAAATTGAAGCACTTCAATTTATATTTAGTGATATTGTATGAAATTCTCGGACAATTTGATGTAACTAGTAAAACTTTACAATATCCGGAGGCAACTCTTGCATATGGCTGCCAATATTTACAATTCAATGGAAAATTTGTGAAATAAGGTCGCAACAAATTTTATGAATTTTAGAAAGAAGTTAAGAACATCATCTACCTTCAGAGATAAAGAAAGCTGAATGAAAAATGGAAACGAACACCCATAATCCAGCACTGGCATCGCAATTCTGATGGTTAAATTAAAATGAAAGTAAATCTTAAAAGGATATTGGTGATATAATTGGAAGGAGACGTCCAATATGTTTATCAAACATATAATTTTACTGGTTCCGTAGCCAACCTATAGATTTGGACAGCACTAAAATTGAACAGTGCTGCAAAACGAAGTATTTTCATGAGTGTTCACGAAACTCATCAAAATATTAAAATTGAGCGTAATATTGAAGTATGCCAACAAACAATCCGGAATACGCTAACTAAAACTTAGTGCAAGGCCGAATAGATATTCATAAATAAAACAAATAGGGCAAAAAAATATTGGCTTCCGCGAAATCTATTTAAATAAACCATCTAGTATGTTATTTTTAGCGACGAGACAAAAATTAACATAGTTGGGTTAGATGGACACGTTACATTGTGGTGAAAATCCAAATCAACACCTAAAAAAATGTATTGGGACTGTAAAGTATGGTGAAAGTGACTTAATGTTATGGAGGTGTATTTGAACACAGCTTTGAATCATAGAGTCTATTTTGGACAAGCATCTATATATAAACATACTTAAGGAAGTGAATCGTTAATATTCCAGCAAGATAACGATCCAAAACATACAGCATTTATGTTGAAGGAATGGCTTCTCCATAATGGTTCAAAATAATTACATACGGCACCACAGATTCCAGATATGACCCCAAATGAGCATCTCTGGGCCACAAAAACTCCAATTTTGGATGAGGAAACCAAGTTGAGCCAGAATTAACCACACAATTGGTAGAATCAAAGTAAAGACACCTGAGAGAAGTTATTCAAGACAAAGGTAGTCGGTCCCATGGATTACTACTTATAGATCTGCGACTAAACCCGATTCTTTTATTTTATTAAAAACATTTATACAGTGGTCGAAGACTAAATGGTTCCACTGTATATAGAAATCAAATATAAACATTAAGTATTTTCATAATTATATTAAAAATAAACACGGTGTCATTGATTGGTTATAATTATGGTTAGAAGTTGAATATTTTACGAAATACAAATGTATACTGCACGTGTTTGATGATAGATGGCACTAAACAACTTTAAAATTATATATCGTACTTATTGCTATTTATAAGCATGACAAGAAAAATTGTTATTTGGAATTACAAGTCTCACACTATCTAGTAGAGCGAGATATTACATAAAAGAATTTCGGTTCAAATTTAAAATAATTGTCTAGATCCACCAAGATAATTATTATTGAAAATCTGCAAAAAAAACTGCAAATCTATGTTTATTTTTTCGCCCGGAAAATAAGATTTCCATGCCGTGGACATCAGTTGTCAACGACGAACTATATTAGACAACCGATATGAATCAAAATTATCAATCTCCAACGATACAGTAAGATGAAATAAGGGGGCAGCTGTACTACACATTTGAAAACTGAAAATACACGGCCGTTGTTAATGTGTATACTGACTGGCTTAAAATGGATAACATCGCAGAACTCATGTACTCTTTTGAAAAAAAAATTGTAGTTCATCTCCAAACATCAAATGTTCATACGAAAGCTATCGCAACGAAATAGTTTCTTAATTTAGCGTCACCAAAAAACAAATTTGTCGTAATTCACCATATTTTGCTAATCAGTTGGATGTCGTTATATTGAGCATTATTAAACTGAAGGTGATCGTGACTGTTAGATCAGATACGGAAAATCAGTCGATTTAAACATTCGACAATTTTTTGGCGCGGCCGCCTGCCGAAGGAAATACAACGAACGTTGAATTTTGATGATTTTTTCACACATATACATAAACAATATTTTGACACATCATTTTTATTGTTGGTGATTTTAAAAGAACATTTATTTCTTTTTATAAAAGATTTATTAGTTTTTAAAAAGGACCTTAGGAATGTCAATAGGAATAATTAAATATGGCTCTGAATGTTTAATTCGACACAATTGTAACAATTTCACAAAATAAGCAAAGTAGTAATGTTTTTACAATGTTTTACCATTAAATACATATTTCACATTATCATAATGAAGTAGCACAAAATTCATTTTCACAAATCATCAATCACATACTCACAACCAGCGTTGCCATATGTATTTTATTAAAAACTGAACAAAAAACTGTTTTAACGTAAAAAAACTGAAAACACTGATTTCGAAAAAATAATCTGATAAACAAATTAACCAGAAAATAATTTTACTACAAACATTTTACTGTCTAAGGTTTAAGCCTGATTTCCATTCTGAAAAATATACTGACAGTATAGTCAAAATAGGATAGAAATATTGTTTCTCTTTAAGTGTGAGAGAAATAAAAAATATTTTCAGTACAATATTTTCAAATTTAATATTTTTAGTAGTACTGACAAAACATTAACAGTACTCCATGCCAACCTTTAGTATATTAGTTTAGTAATATATTGCATAACTCCATACCAACCTTTGGTACTGAACATAGAAAATGGGTTGGCCAATTAATTCTGGACTCCAATAGGGGGTCATAGATGTGTTTGTTCACACCACCGATTGTAATTAGATGGTTTTGCTTGCCCCTATCAGGATTCGAACACGGTACCTGCACCCGCTCCAACTGCCGCAGCTTTAATCACTGCACCATTTGGTCGGTCCTGTAATAACCTAAAAAACCAAACAGTTGCTTCTGTAGTTCTACGTTTTGTAGTACGTGTGCTAAAATGTAGAGGGTTTCTGTTTTTTATAATGACGTAAAGACTAACCAATGTGTTTGTACATAAAAGGTATAAACTTTTGAAGTTCGCTTTTGATTATTGCGGCTTTTATCTTAAGGAGCTTTGTTATAACACACATAACGGATACACGACGAAGGGAAAAAAGTATTCGAGTGAAAAATTATCATTGGAATAAATTTGGTTATTGTTCTGCTACGTCAACCCTCGATTCGTTACCGATGTGTGATTCATCGTATTGCCCTATATCGCATTAATTTCTCAATTTCAAACATATTCGGGATGATTAAGATTTTGCGGACAATTAAATCGTACATAGCATTACATTTCACACATACACGTTACATGATTTTTTTGTTTGTTTTCCGCATATATGTTATTTATTATTTATAACTTATTTTGTCCCTTGTCATCATTTTTAATAACGTTATCAGCTTTATGTTCATTTTTTTTTGTCTTCGAGAAACATGACAAGAAAAACATGATTTAATAAAAAATAAATCGAAAAACTTATTACCTATAATGAACTCATCTATCTATCTATAGCATGATTTTTATGTATTCGTCCATATATAAAAAAAGACATCCTAAAATAGCAAAAAGAACGTGAAAACTTAATTTAGGTCGAAGAATCTAAGATACATACTCGTACATTATAAATCGTCTGTGCCCTGAACCAGTACTGTGTGTGTTTTACCACGAAACTACGAGGTATGAAATGCATCGATTTTAGACACCCCTAATATGTGTGTTCTTAAGTGCGGATTAAATAAGTTTCGATCAAAATAACACAAATAAATGACTCAATTCAATACAGATTGAATTAATATCACTTTATCAATAAATATATTTTTTTTGTATTACATAAGAAATCAATCGATACAGTGTGTTGAAAATGGTAAATGCTTTGCACACAATTCAAAAAAGTTTTGTCATTAAAAATATGAAAAAGAATTTTTGATTTTAAATTTTGTAATTTTTTGTTCAATAACAATGTCAGTTGAAAGTTGAAAATGTAATGATCGAATTTATCATTTTAAATATGAGTTCATACATATGTACAGGGTTTTTTAGATGAGATGTCACAAAACAATAACAAATCACAAAGATTCCAAAACAACTTTATTATATAATTTCAAACTGTGCTTCAACTTTTTAGATTAAATTCATATATTCAACCTTCAGGTAATCTTGCGAACAAAATCATCAAACGACAAACATCCAATATTAACAAACAAATATAAGATTGGAACTAAACAATAGCATTAATTAAAAAACACAATTCTCATCAGAAAAAACAGGAGGTAGAAAAGCTGGTGAAAATATACAGCAAGAAGCGCGGAAAGCTACCAGTTCAACAAACAAACAAAAAACGGTATAAATGCTACCCACCTGAAATTAAATCACTTGTTATAGAGAAGAGAACTATCTGGAGGGAATGGCAATATGGGAATCTATAAAACCAAAGAGGAAAAAGCAGATTGTTTTGTTGAACATCTCGACCACACCTTTCAGCCTAATTTGACAACACTTAACCAACAAGAAAACCATACAACTAAATATTTTCCTTTAACGCCAAAGGAATGAAATAAGAAATAAAGAATCATATAGTACCTAATCACCAGGATATGATATTATAACTGGAGGAATACTTAAACAACTACCTAATAATGCTTTTCAGACTCTTTTATATCCGTTTTTCTTAGAAATTTTCGTAAGTTATATCGATTCCTAAACCAGGTAAGCCACCAAGTGAATTAACCTCATACAGGTCAGTATCACTTCTTCCCATTATAACGAATTACACCTGAAATTGAAAAGTCAGGAGCTGTTCCGTCCCATCCGTTTGGATTCAGAGAGAAACACTCCACAACCGATCAAGTTCATATCTTAAAGATTTAATAGGAAAATCCTTAAATCTGACTATACAGTTTTGTATTTATATTAGAAAAACAGTCAGTTAAGTATTGTGTACTGTTAAAGTCGTACTTGAAAGGGAGATAATTTAGACTTAAACAGGAAGAAATTTACTCCAGGATAAAAAAAAAGCTAACGCAGGACGCCTGCAAGTAATGTCTTAGGGCCATTCCTTTTTGTACTGTTTACAAGCGACTTACCGCAGACGAATAATACAACTATCGCCACGTTTGTAGATGACACTGCAGCTCTAGCTGTGGTGACACAATCAGAGAAAGCACATTAAACTACAAATAGCCATAAATAATATACAAGTTTAGCTATAGCTAAGTGGAAAATTAAAGTGAAGGAATTGAAGTCTACTCGCAATAATTTCACTAATATCTTGGTATGAACAAGCAAAATATCTTGGTATGAATCTTAATCAAAGTTAAAGTGGAAAATACACGAGAAAAAGAAAGCAAAAGTGTTCCAATTAAAATATAGAATGTATTGGATAATTGAAAGCAACTCTGGGGATGCAACAAAACCATCAATCAACAAATAGTTCAACGATCTCAAAATAAAGTTCTCAAAGGAATAGTTAACGTCTCTTAGTACACTCGTAATAGTGACCTTCATATAGATCTCAAAATCGACACAGTCGCAGAGGAAATAAAGAAGTGTGCCCAAAAAAATCAGTAGAGGCTTCATCAAGAGAGTATACTACAAGAAAACTCAAAAGACTAAAACCTTTTGACTGACAAGAACACCCAAAACAACACTATGGAACCTGTGTATTCTACAGGAGTGCTTAATTATTTATGGTCAGAATAAAACGCTGTAAGTCAAAAATGATTTGTTACTTTGTAAAAAAGCTTACTGTTAACGGTTGCTTGCTCTGGCAATTTCCCTTCCTGGATTAGAGATTGTCCAATTTTCTCCAACGTTTTTCGAACGGTATGTTCCCAAAATTGCTTTCCTATTTCATCGTTCTGTGTTTCGATGTCTTTATTTAAATACTCCTCAATATCTGCCAAAGATGTTGCAACTGACTTTGCGAATGCCACTTATCTAATTTGTCACAATCGACATAACGGATCGGCAATATTTGATTTACCAATATGGTTTATTAATTTATATGTGTACGCTTGAAGACCAAACACCCACCTCTCTATCGAGCGCATGGTTTAGATTTGGGTCCTAAAAGACGCTCTAAGGACTTGTGATCCATGACTATTTCAAGCTCTTCCTTCCTCTAAAGATAAATTTTAACAGCTTTACTTTCCAAACAAAAGCTGCTTTTTCAGTTTGACAGTATCGTTTTCGCAATCTGTCAAAGTTTTATTCCCATACTAGAGCGTCCTGTTTCATCGAATTGAAATAGAACGCATCTAAGACTAACCGTTCGGATTATAGTACCATAAAAATGTTGTCACTTCATAAAACTTTTCAATTGTTGCAAACTTCGTCTTGTTCGTTGCTCAAAAGCTTTTCAATATTTGGGTTTTTTTTACTAATTATAATGGTAGTCATTTCCATAAAAATTCGGTTAATGTTGCTGAATTGGGAATCCATTTACCAATGAAATTCACAAGTCCGAGAAAACTTTTAATTTCATCTGTGGTTTTATTCCTTTATTCCTTCCACTGAGAGATTCGACGAGAAGGTGGTATAACTGGTACAACAGATTTATCAAATAGAATCTTCACTAGAATAATCTCAAAATAAAAACTATCGATTTTGTTGGTCAAGCAAGTTTTCATTTTTTTATCGTGGTGTGGTAAGACTTCATTTTGTGTATCCAAAACGTGCCGATTTGATTTGTTTTTTACGTCAAAGAGGCTTATATAAATTTATAACTACACAGTTCTTGGAATGAGAAGAGCACAACTCGTGTCCGATGAGAGATGTGCTGCTTCAACCACGTGCTGTGCTGCTTCAAATAGCGGTGATAAATCCCGCTAAGATTATCAGTTTTAGTGGCGGCCTTTTCTTTTGATCACGTTTACCAACAATTTGCTAACGATTTTTTAGTTTTAATAACGCAAAACTTTTGGAATAAGGCAGTGAATTGCGCAAAATACTGGTCGGTTTAAGGTCATTTCGTGATCGACGAATAAGCGTCCACACTCCACGTAGCTAATATTAATTTAAAGGTACAAAGGAAACGGGATACTGCCACGCCTTCCAGTTTCGATGGACCAGTACCATAAGTTTTTTTTATATTAACAGATATATTTATTTTTTTTGGGAATATTCAATAACTTTATCTTTTATCACTCATATGAGTCACATTTATTTCTTAAAATCATCATAAAATATGAATTGTCTTGAATGGTATTTAGTTTGAATTACTGGTTTTTATTTTACATAATTTGCTTAGTTAGTTATAAAGATATAAAATAAGAGAGTGTTTTGGTACTTTTGTCCAATATGAGCAAAATTACTTGTCGAGCGGAGGGTTTGCTCGACTGGTATTTTTGCAAAGGCGAGCAGACTGGGAATCATAAGTACAATATGATCGGTATCATAAAGCACCATATAGTTTAAATCCTCTTCATTTTCACAGATAGCATATTTTCCATCTTATTCCGTTTTGAAGAAATAAAGCCGTTCTGGATTAAAATTTACAAACAATTTTATTTTGTTCTTAGAACTTTTACCATCTGCAGAGTGCTTTTTATCACCACATCGAGTGCATGGGATAGAAACTTATTATAACCTGATTGTTATTTGTTAACTTTAAATAGAATTAGTTTAGTCTCATGAAATTTGTCCATTTGCCTCAGTACAGATTCCATTGAATTAGTTTCAGCTACAATAGTCACCAATTAAATATCGTTCTCGGATGTTAGAATGTTTTCCGCAATTCTTAGCACTATATTTGACTGTGATTTGATTTATATTTCCCCGCTTGATGACAGAGCTTTACTAGAAATTTTTCAAACTTCTCGTTCTCGTCTTGTTTTATCAAACGAAATATGTGGCTTTGTTTGTATAAAGTATTCATCGAGCTTTTCTAAGGCTATTTTAAACACATCGGCCCCTTTGTTTTCTGGAAGGTCTGCATCTATATGAGCCCCATGATAAGGTTGATCTTTTTCTAATGGTTTTTCAATGTTTGATGTTTCGACGATAATTAAAAAATCGCTATTCAATTTTTTCAATTAGGTACCAAAGCGCACACTTGAACATTCCAATCAAAACTTTCTAAAGCAGCTAGAGTGCTCATTGTTAGTTATTATTCTGTTAATCTGCCAAGATAGTATGATTTTTAACACAAACACATTTGGAATATTTCTTAATAAATCATGTACACTTTTTTTCCAGTCACTCAGGCTCGATTGGCTCAGTGTAACATCCCTTACCAGGCGTACACTCGCAGTGCCGAAATCTTATGAATTCCAAGAGATCTGTTAACCTCAAGGTCGTCAGTTGATCCTCAAATAGGAATTGTGATCCAAAACAGTGAAGTCTATGGGAAGAGTACGAAAAACAGGAACACAAGAAGTTCTCAACAGTTTCTCCTCCCCCACATTGTTGGAAGTTTGCGATTTTCCGAATTTCATTCGGAACATATAATTATTCAGGAAGGTCCTCAAAGATCAATAATACAAAACGAGAGAATTTTTATAAAAATATCTATGGTCAATGTATATTTTATTACAGAGAACACACAATCATCCTTTCCTCTCTTTCGTTGTATCACCTCACTACCAATCAGTGAAAATTGGTAATAGTTTATATGTGAAAATTACACCACCCATTTTTTGGTCTGTATCCTCTTTTTTGATATTTATAGGGTGACATCACTACAACTTTCTTTTTTTTTAAATTGCTTCATGTTATACTAATTTTGGTATTAGGAGGTAGCTATCTTTCAGACAGCTCCTGCTGCTATGGTTCAGAAGCACTTTTCATGATTTTCGACTTATTTCAGCCGTAAATCGTTCAGTGACCCAATCAAACATGTTAATTTGAGTCGGAAGGGTTTCCCATTATTTGTTTCATTATGAGATTAAGCAGCTCTCAAAAAATAATACTCAGTCTTTCTTCTATCATATAGAGAGCATTAGATATTCGATTTTGGTTTCGATGTTGAACCATACTATGGGACATCCCAAAATATCTTACACTTTGAGTTTACTGTATTGGATCCTCAACCATCGTGTCCGCTGTTCAAATTATAGAAACGCCGTTAATTAAAGGTTAGCGTCATGTGTCCAACCACGTGGCAACGACTTGTTGAGTCACTGCAAGTCTTACTTATGATCGACATGAGAGTTGCACTTGCCTTCGATAATTTGGCTTTCTACTGCGTTTCTTTTCACATACAAGCTAAACCATATTCTTCTTTAAATAACGTTGATGCATATGCGATTTAGAGACGTAATTTAATTAATTTATACGAAACCAAATTTTTTTAAAAAGATTTTAATAACGAATTAATTAGAAACAGTTTGGGGCAACCAGTTGGTTAGGATAAGAGCAGTCTAAAACATGACTCCAAACAACTGCGGTGAGCTTATTTATTAACCTTAACTATAACCAACCAGGCTGGGACCAGTCTAACAACTAGCTCAACCTCCAACAGATATCTGACGTCATTTGGATCACACCTTCTCTGTGTATTATTGATTTCTGCACAAATGGATAATTTTTACTCCACTAACCGTGGGATATATTATAGACAAAAACAATATAGAAATGAAAGGAGTGAATGATGCACCCAAGCTTAAAAACTTAAAAAGATACGCTTTCTCCAGGGAACCATAGAAAAATACAAATGGTG
The DNA here is from genome assembly GCA_963932295.1 of Tipula lateralis. Classification (NCBI taxonomy): domain Eukaryota; kingdom Metazoa; phylum Arthropoda; class Insecta; order Diptera; family Tipulidae; genus Tipula; species Tipula lateralis. Next base: position 107,309,303 of record OZ010736.1, on the reverse strand, counting down.
ACCCTTGACATAGAGTCAAAGATGCACCGGAATAAGAGCTGAAGATTGGAAGTGATTTCGAAAGGGCCGAGTGTTTGTAAGACGCAATACAGAATTGTTTTGCTAAAAGATGTATTTTAAGAGCACGAATGCATTTTTGGACCATCTTTTGTCTCTTACAAACAATGTCTTGTTACATAAATCATTTTTTTATGTATTGTAATTTTTCTGTTATTTAATTTGTAATTTTTTATCGGTTATAGTTTTGCAAGTTACTGATGCAGATTTTGATGTGGATTTACAAAAACAATTATTATTATTAATTTACATGCATTAAATATAGTCATAATAAATTTTAAGTTTCATTTTTATAGAACTATAAAACTTAAAAATAATGCAACTTTACGACTTAGCATAAAAAACTATTTTTTTTTAAATATATATTATAACATGATACTAAAATTAAACAATAATCCCATGATGCATACAATCTGTAAGCCGTCAAAAGACTATGTTGCCATTTGGGAATTGTTTCAAGGAAATGCAATAATTTTTTAAGTAAATTATTTAACCTTATTTCGTCTGGGTCAAGAGTTATAACCTTATTAAAGTTAGCCGAAAATATTTGTGGGACATATGCAAATAAAGTTAAAGTTTATAATTTAAGTTATTGCTCTTCAAGTTTAATCCTTTAAATTTTAGGGTTATTTAAAGTCCGTGGTAGTAAATTTTACAACAAATTTACCTTTCGCCATAATAGTTTAATCCAGGACACACACCTATATATGTTCGATTTACAAAACATCGTAGTTCCATGCCAGTTCATACTACAGAGAAGGAGGATCGGTCTATAAATTTCACACTCTAACAGCAGGTCATACACACATGTGTTCATTAATACCATCGATCATATTCAGATAGTTGAAATCTTCATTTCGCCAATCGAACCCGGTAACTCACGCTCCATAGACACAGATTTAACCACTACCATCTCACCATCTAGCTAATTTAAATTAATTGAAAATCCATTCACTACAGCTTAAAAATTTGAAAAATGAAATAATAGACTGAAACAGTTGAATGACTCTAGAAGTAGGGTTTGTCAAACCGGTCAACAGAAAAATAAAAACCTCTGTTTTTTTTTCAAAAAAATCAAGAACAGAAACCAACGATTTGTTCTTTTTTCTTTTTTTTTTGTGAAATTATTAATAGCTCGAAGTAAAGCAATTGAAAAGCAAGCTATTGAAGAAAAGAGCTAAGACAATACCGGGTTTTTAAATCGTAAAAGTCTTAAGGAAATCCTCTCAGATATGGCAATAGATGAAATTTCAATCAGAGTGATTACTAGAATAATTACATTCAGGATTCAATCAAAACAGATGGATTTAAATTACCGCAAAACGAAACCCCATTACCCGGGTTGATTCAAGCAGATTTTAAGGAAAAAAAACAAAATGGTTGAAGAGATCAAGTGAAAAACTGAGAAAGGCACAACAGTGCGACGCAAGAGATATTTTGGAATTAATTTACATGATGGCGAAGATAAGAAGACCTACAAGATAGGTTTAGTTCGTATTTTCTGGATCATCTAAAACTCATTTGAAAGATTTTGGTATATAAATTACGTACAGTATATAGTTGGTTATATGCAAGTTGGTGCAGTAATTAATTATAAGTTTATGAAAATTATGAAGGTGATCGACCAGTATTGCCTCAATCATGCTATTCATTTGGGTATCTGCGATGCATTGTATAAAAATCACTGTAGGGATTATACATCTAAAAGACAGTTAATTTTAGGGTCCAAGTTATTGGTTGAGAAACGATTTTCTTCACCTTTATCCGAGTCAGTTAAGATAATTTTCAACGAAATTAACCTGTTAGTAATTTTAATCTAAATCAAAAAGTTTCTGTCGCCTTGAGCGGAAGTGGGATCGCAACTTCCATCATCATTTACAGGTTGTATTTCTTTTTCAATTAGGTTATCGCCATTTCGGATGCTTATATTATGTAAAATACAAGCAGCCATAATTAAGAGAGGGATATAATCTGGCTGTCTAGTATTTAAACCACTTAGTCTTCTGAATCGTCCTTTAAGGAGACCAAATGCTCGCTCAATTGAAATTCTTGCAGAAGAATGGGCTTTATTAAAGGTGTTTTGTGCTGCTGATACACTAACGGTGTCCTTAAATGGGGTCATCAGGTACATTTTCAAGCAATACCCCAAATCACCGATCTTATGTTGATCTGGTCGAATTATAATTGAATCTATAACAAAAATAGGTTAAATCAGGTTTGATTACAAAGTTTATCTTCTTCTTTTTCTATATAAATAAGATATCTATATATATAAATAAGATCGCCGAAAAAGGCATTAGTCGTGGATGGATCCGGCTTCACCCGCGTAGCAATCAGTGAGACACCCATGCTCATCACACACTGCTTGCAATAACACTGAATGGATTTTTTTTCGGTTTATGTACGAGTTGGGATATTCTTTCGAAGCTGGGATGGGTATGTGAGACCCGTCGATGCAACCAATGTTCCTAAAATGAATTTATATTTATAATTGACATTACGTACAAAAAATGTTGAAGATGTTTTTACCTGGAAAAATAATTGGCTTCTCCAAAAAATAATTGGCAATTTCCCGCGATCTTTCTGCTGAAGGTCAAGAAATTATTTTGATTTTGTAATTTAATTTTAATATTTCTTTAGATACAGTAAAAACTTTGTTCCAACAAGCGTTTATGGAAACTCCGAACCTATCCGACACTGATCTATAAAAAATATACACAAAACTGAATGACTAACCCTGATCTATAAAAAACGAAATATAACAATTAAAGCATTCGGTGTTACCCAAATACCATAAGGTCATTAAATTTTATTTTTCTAGCGGCAGTCTAAGATGACCAGGCAACCTATATGTATATATTTGCTTTCGTTTCTGACTATATTTTGATATAAACTTTCAAAAGTTCGAGGTAAAAGGCGAAAATGAGATTTAAACTGGTAGTCATTAAATTGACAAACAGTATTCTCAAAATACAACAAGTTTTTTGGATTCGATTTTTTTTCGTCACCCTCCGAATCATTTGAACTATCCAAGTTATAAAAATTATTGCCAAGCTATTTGGACACTTAAAGCACATCCGATAATCTTTTTTAGCTCAATCCCACTTTGTTTTGTAAATTAACACTTTAATTAAGATATGATACGCACCGCAAGTTGAATAAGTAAAGGAAAATGTTTGTCAACTAATCACAGCTGTCTAAATTGCATTCCTTTTGTTCCAAGTTGTTCTTTTATTACGTTTTTTTTGGAATATACCGAGGATACTTGGCCATCATGCCTATCCATTCCATTCCTTCTTTGGAATAAATAAAAGAAAACACCCAATATGATAATTAATGAATAATACTAAAAATTATTTTGGGTTTATATTCGTTTTAAAATACGATTGGAGAGGACCTAGTATGTACAATTCAGAGGAAAAGTGTATTCCCGGAATCTCGTGGTTGCCAATTTCCACTATCCTCCGGGAATGCAGTACTATTCCTGCTTATTATACAATATACTATTATTGATGATCAAGACCACCAACAATTGATATTAGTAAAGTGTTTGGTTACATAACACTCGTTTTTCGGGCTTTATATTAATCCTTAATTCACAATTAGGCATAACTACTTTTTTAAAATAAGGTCTAAGTGCAGGACCTATCGTCATCTAGATCTGATTTATTGAAAGCGTAACTATATGAAATTCTGTCCATCGCTAGTTCAGGAATTTAACGCATATCCCTGACGAAGAGCCGGAAATCAAAGGTAAGCGATTATCCTCTTAAACATTTCATAAAATGTAATACTCTCAAAATTTTATAAACTATCGCTACTCAAATTAATGGTGCTTGGTTATTATTAAATTCTTCTTCAACATTCAATAATGTCCTTTCAATCAGCATGTCTTAACGGACAAGTCAACCAAAAAGAAAATGATTTTTGGAAATTTACCAGAAATTTTGGAAAACTGAAGAAGAATATTTACCAATACCGCTATAGGTTGATATTTTCGTACAGCATAAATATGGGTTAAATTTGGCTTGTAGTAAAGAATGTTTTAGTATGATTGCATTCCGCAATGTTAGAAATCATAATAAGTAGGTTACAATATTAATAAGTAAAAATGTTTTGATTCGTTTCGGAATGGAGGACAGCTCTATAGTAGTGCAGCTCATCCATCGTCTGTCAGTTTCCGCTGAAGTGCTTGATTAACAGCTTGGCAACATCATCCAGTTTCACTCTTTTTATAGGAACTCATACATGTAATAGCTCCGTCCGAATTTGAGAAATGGTTTTGTTCTTTCGTACTTCCACCAATGTCTAATTTATGTGGTACCTCGTCGAGAGCAGCAATATTACCTAGTCTAAATATTCATTTGGATTTATGATTTGCTTTTTAGCTTGCACCCTTTTCCCAGTTAGGCAAAAACTCTGTCCGGTGGAATGTAGGAGCAGCCAGAAATTTGAAAAATTATTTGCACTTCTTTTATCTTCGTAGGCGCAACATTTTTTTAACCCAAAACGAGATCATAACCATGACGTTAATATTTTTATTTTGGGCGCCCCAATTATTGCAAATCAGTCGAAGAATTGAAATTTCTTCATATTTAGTGAAGCATAGTCGGTAAAATAAAGCTAACTCAATCTTGTTGGAGCCAGTAGTTTGGTCATTTTTCAGCCAAACAAACAAAAATACATTTCCTTTATTAAGGGTACCAGATGATGATTCCTGTACAATACCAAAAATACATATAAATATAGTTTTCTCTAAAAATAGGCTGGTCTGGAGCTTCCGAGAGAACCATATTTTTCTGGCAATCAAAAGAGATAGTTATCATTCCTTCTTGTTCCTCGTGTGCGAGATCATAACAGGTTTTCCTTGTACATTAGGCACGTTGAGCACTTATCAGATGATGGCGCCCTAAGCCCAAGATTAAAGCACGTATTCAAAATACGTGTTAAATAGTTCTGCTCAACATATTATTCTGCCGGTTGATCTACGAGGTACATTCTAAACATCTCATTTATTGAAAGATCGCCTGACAAATACTGACGCCCGATTTTCTTGGAACGGCAACAGTGTAAACAAAACAATGATTTGGTATGTTTTATCATCTGGCGGAATTATCGGCTCTTTTTTTTCAAAAATAAGGATTCTGCAGTTTTAATTTTGTATGAGGCATTCGAGCATTTCGAGAGGTAGGTATTTGACTATTAACGCGAATAATGTTGGCTTCTAATTTGCGAATCGTAAGTGGCTTAAAATATTATATTTCTGAACATGTACTGTCTTCTTTGTCCTGAAACTGACTTGTTAAGGTTGCTATGCACTTTCATGAAATCCTAGGTTTGCACCTTGGCTTCTTTGTGGCATAGTGGCGGACCTTAAAGGATTTCTATAACCAACTCTTATATATAAGGAACTATTTCACCACCTGTGCTTTGGTTGCATTGTAGATATCACAAAGGTAAAATATAATAAATATGGTGCTAATTTCAAAGACCACGTATGTTTGTAAAGCACACTTACCTAAACCGTTTAATCTTAAAATGAACCGATGTTAATTACATTCAAACCCCGTTTATATTTGTTTATAAAAACCACTTCAGATAACATATGTCTCCATCCAAAACACTTATGCACATTTTTCGTTTGTGCATGTGTGTGTGTAAAAATTAATTAAAAATATCTTTTAATCGCATTTTTATCAGGGTGGGCGAGTAAAACAATTCTAATTATCTTCTTTGTCAACACCAGGAGCAACTTTTTATATTTATGTATGTATATGGAAATAAAATTAATTATATTTTAATAAACTTTAACGAACAAGTTGCTTTTGGAATACATAAACAAATTTCGAGCACACAAAGCAGATGAAAAATTATGTATTAAGTGAAAATTTATCTTAAAAAAGGGTTGAGTATAACATGGATTAAAACATAAGATGAACGATTATTATTTTGGCGGATTATCCATTAGTAACCTGTCGATATGCGAGTATATAGCGAGTAAACATAATCATTATGTGGATTATTACAAATGAAATGTTGGCAAACAATTCAATATAGTCAAGCTGGTGGCATGTAAAAAGTGGTATCCACTATTAAGATGGGTAATCTGGATGAATAGAAATATTTTAAGCGCTGTTGGAGTGCCATACTATGGAGTTCTATCCTATGTCGATACCATTACCATATAGGCTGCCTATACAATAACCAAATCAGACTAAAAAAATGCGATTGCATAAGGTAAGACGTTAAATGGAATTGTGGAGGATTTGCTACACCCAGGTAGAAATTGAAAACAAACCGTACTCAAAAAATCTAACGATTTTGTGAAATTCAAAATCTTGATATGTGTCATTAACATCGCGGTTTGCACCTTATATTAGACGCATGATTCTTCTCTCGATTGTTTAAAACTATCTCTCCTACTCATCCGTTAATCATACATGATAACTGGTCTGATCAACACTCAGTGCAATTTCTGCTTATCAGCATTTGCAAGATATTTCGATAAAGCCCAATTTCCAGCGGCAATGTAAACATTTCTCTCCCACACTATTATCGTGAATAATGAGAGATCTAAGATACTTAAATCTCATCACCCCTTCAAACGTGTGGTCTCGACCACTAGAGTTTTCTTGAGTTGTTTGTTTTAGGAAGGATATATTCCAACATGAGATTAAAAATTATCGTGGACAGAGCATCTCCTGGTTGAACACCAGAAGTAATTGTAAAAATTCTCGATAGCCTGTTCGCAATTTAAACTAAAGTTGAGTAACTGCGTTACTGTCATGTAACACACATGTACGCATCTGTTTGGTATTCCTAAATATTAAAGAGCATACCATAGCCTCTCTCGATTGATCAAGTCATAACCTAGGAATACTTGGTGAACATCGCCAAATGCTTAATAATATATTTTGAAACGAATCATCTTTAGTGAAAAAACTTTATCAGCGACTAACCGATTTGGTCGAAATCTTCCTTGATAGGCACCGTTAATTTTCTCAGCCAGAGGAGTAGAATTAATGTATGACTGTAACTTGTATGTTGTTCAAATGAGAGCTTTACCGCGATTATTCTCGCATTTTGATCGATCGTCTTTTTGATAACTGGGCATAATGCGGCCACTTTCCCTCCTTCAGGCATAGTTTCATTTCGCCATACAAATTAAATAACGTTGAAAAGACAGTTCAATCTACCCACAGTTCGGAAAATGCTATTGCTAACATAATGTTGATATTTGCGTTGCATTAATTTTATTATCAGACTTTCTCAGGAGAATCGAATTGAATGTTCGACAGTCCTCCCTGATTTGTACGAAAACTTATTTTTCATAGATTGCGATGAGCAAATAATGGTTGAATTTGACCCATACGATCTCACACCTTGAACAATTGTAACCCGCCCTTTAGAAATATACACATAGTTAATTTGGCTTCGTAATTTTTTACGTCGATGTGTCCATGTTTCCAATTGGATGTTTTATGAGGTAGGTACTTGCCACTTCATGAGCGATCCCGAATACCATTCTTTCTCCATTTTTGGTAGATGTTTCGTGTCAGGAGTACGAACCTATATATTATTATTAAGTCAGCTTATTAAACTCACCAAAGACCAATCTGAAATCGTGCTCAGTTACAGATCCCATCAGATTATTCAAATCATAGTAAAACGAATCGTTATATTGTGGTTGGTTTACATCAGTAGGCGCATAAATACAGAAAATTGGCATATTGGCTTTTTACGTGGAGCTAAATGAAGAATCGAACTCCAATATGTTCGGGGCCATCTCCATTGTGTAGTATATATAGCCTTGGGACACAAAGTCTACACTTTCAGGCCATTCAGCCGATACTCTTTCATGCATGTGATTATGCTGTTAAACTGACCAGGTGTTTTCAGTGGCATCACGTACCGGTTTTTAATCTCGTGTCCGGATTCGTGTATTATTATGTAGCGGTTCAACTTATTTGTTGAATAATATTTGAAACCGCTCCCAATTTATAAATGCAACTTTTTATTATTGCCGAATTTTATTACGTCACGTTCTATCGTATAATCGAGGTATATTCACAGTGACAAGTGCACCATATATATTCCTGTAGAATATTCTCGTTTCGATAGCATATTTAGTACAGTCAGTTGTTACTACTTTTGAATATTTTGTTGTTCGTGCCCGACATCTATTCAAAGTAGAATGCACTTATATTTTAACAACTGCATTATCTTATTTTCGTGTTATATTTCTCGATCGTGGCGTGCGTGTCCTCCTTCTTAGTTTGAGTGACCAGCTATTTTTATTTGGTCATATTAAAATCAGCACAATTAGAATCTCTGTGTGGAAGTGTGATTATGGATATATAAAATAATAAATAAATAAATGAAAGCATTTTTAATATAAAAATACACAATTGTAAAAATAATATAAATTAAATAATAAATAAATTATAAATAACACAAATACATGGAAATATTTAATTACCTCCATTATTGGAGAGTGGTTAAACGGGTGGATCAAAGTGCTATAATTCCTTCTCCTGAACAAATTTAATTGAAATCTTTATTAAATCGTATCAAAAATGTATTAGGACACCCAGAACTTGATTGTTTTAAATACTTAGAGAGTATTACTATAGGTTCAGAACTAATTGAATTGAAAACACGGTTATATGTGTAGGTCCTGTATGTATTGGTCCGGTAGAGCTCTTACTTCGAGTCTCACAAATTATTTGGAGTTTTGGCAGATCTTTTAACTGGCAAAATCAAATATTCATGCATTCGTTAATGTTTTGCTATTTTTAATTCATGTATAATATATGCTTTGCTACGCTTTGATTATCTGTTGTAAAGAGTCGAACGTTTGCAATTTAATTTGTCTCTAAATTCAAAGGCGAATGAATATTTTTCATAGCGGTTTGTTTTATTAGAAAAAATACACATTGCTATGAAGTATGCAACACAATTTTATTTAAATGACTTCCATTATTCCACAGATAACTTTACCTCCATTCTGTAACCTAATTTTTAGGAACATTTTCGATTGTATGGCCTTCTATCGCATCAATAGCAACTTTGATTTGATCATTCAAATCTTCGGATAGTCTCTGGATAGTTAGCGCAACGTTAAGTTTATCATTTGTTTGCAAAAAATAGGTTGTGCATCTGAAAATTATCTGAAATATGGCCAATGTATTGTTACGCTTCTCTCGCGATTCATATTCGGATTGTTGACGACGCAGACATATGTATATCAAATTCATAGACCAGCACTTAGTTGAACTCTCGACTTAATTAATTTCAGAAAATAATCTCTATAAATTGTAAAAGATTGCTATGAAAAGCGGCTATAAAACTAGTATTCACTTCACCACTTCACTGGTTAAAATAATACTTGTCCGATACGACTTTTTAGCACTGCTTTTTAAAACTCAAACGGATTCTCGTACATTCATTCTGCTCCAACAGTCAATCTAGCACTGAGATCATAAAGCCTGAGGTGGGATGTTGTACTATCACTTTCATTCGAATCGACTTTTAAAGTCGAATAGAAAAAGTGATATATGTTATGTTATAAAATTTTCGATTTCAAAGTGATACGTTCATGTGGCAACTTTTTTTTCGAACATAGAAACAACTTAAATTTGACCAATTCGATTAAATTCGATAAATTCGAACAATTTAAATTTGACATTTAACTTTAATGACAACAAAGCGTCACTTAAAATTACAAATTATGTACAAGTGTTGTTAAAAATGAAAAAAATGAATATTGCTGTAGTCATAACTATAAGTGCAGTAGATAATGAGTCTCCAGAAGAAAGAGATAATCTTAACTATACCATAGGAAGACGATTTTTGAGAGATCGGTATAATTTTATGGATCTGTCAAATAAAAAATTATTACAGAAATAAAACCTCGATTTGCTTTAGAATTCTAGGTTAAACGCTGTACTAAATTTGTATGGATCAGGTCATGCTAGCGAACTGTTGGTGATATTTTGTTCCATAATATGAACCAATCATATTTCTCCAGGGCCTTAGATGTTATTACGAAAGCTTAAGAGGCAATTATCTGCCGAAAATTCATGAAATTTCAGGATGCCCGGTGTGATCGGTTGTATTGACTGCACACATATAAATATTATCGCACCCCGCGAAAACGAACACATTTTCCTGGAACGATGGAGAAACCATTCGATGAATGTGCAAATTGTATATTAAAAATTATTTTTTATTAAAATATTGTAAATGAATATGTTCTTTGAATATATATAATATATTTATTAAAATATTTTAGATGTATTTCCTAAAAATTGATAAATCTAAAAGCGTCAGTCATAAGTATCTAACAGTGTTCTTAAATTTCGAGCTCGAAAAAATAAATGTCAAAAACTTAAAGTAAACAAAAAAGTTTGGAGAAGAACACATAAATTATATTATTTTTTATTCATAATTAATATATTTATTTATTATTTTTTGGCATATGAACTAAATAAGTTCAATTTATTTTCGAAAATTCGAGTTCAAAGAAAAAGAAAGGAAATTTTTTCTTTCTCTGTTACACACTAAATACTCCTTAGTTATTAAACTCGTTGCAATCTAATTATTTCAGTGTAGTAAATTTCGAGATATTTCCATTCGTCATTGTAGTGGTGTCTATAACGGGTTTTTATTTGCACATTGCAATCACATTATACGTTGATTTGCTCGTTGTAAAGTGTTATCTTACCATAAAATATTGGTCTTCAGTTGAATTCGCATTAGTTTCTCTCTTAATCACTGAGTTAACCGCATACTTCATTCATGTGACCATTGACTCTTACGACATTTCATTATATAATATAATATAAAAATAACTTAAAGATGATCTACGCAATATAAAACTCATGTCACGAAATCTTTATTCGTCTTTGAGTATAAAACGATTTTTTTTAAATACCACATAACTCAAATTTTTCATTTTCAATCACATAAAAAATGTAGCTTAATAGCCGATTTACATGCAAGTCATATATAAAAGTTCTCTATTCAAAACATGTTGCTTGATCTATTGAACCATTTTGTAAATTTATATTATGACATATTTAATGTGGTTGCGTCATTTCAATTTTACCTTAAACTAATTAATATTTTATGAACTTGATGTTTCGTTATAATTTGGCCATGTTTAATCACATATAATGAGAAGGCTGTAGGTTAGGTTAGGTTAGGTTAGAGTGTCTGCTAACTCACACTTAGAACGTTGCCAGTTCGTTGTGAAACCAGGGATCTTAGTTCCCTAATACCCCTAACACTATTGGAACCATTGGAACGCTGATTCTTGTAATCCAAGTGAATAATTTTTAAGAAAAATACCTTAACTGTTTACATGCTGTTAAAGTTAGCCGAAAGTTTCCAGCCGAAAAAATAAAAAAATCGATAATGCAGATAGTGTTTCGGCTAACTTTAACAGCATACTATTTGCAGGACTCATACGCGTCCTGAAATTTGTAATGGTGGAGGGGATAACTGTGAAACTAGCTGATATATTCTTTAAAATCGAGCGAGGCGATACTTTGAGTAGGTTTTAGAAATTCTCATTCTTATTGACCATATACATTCAAAACCAACATTAGGATGAACAGTGACTAAATTTTTTACTTGAAACGTGATAACTGGTTTATAAACAATTAAACTTATTAAAATATACTGGTTAAGCACTAAAGCGCGAATTAGGATTTCCTGCGTCAAACAAATCAGATTGAGTTAAAAAGAAGCAAACAAAACTTGAGATGGGTCATTCCTTCACGCTAAACCATTTCATTTCCTGGGTTGTATTTTAAAGAACGATAAGTACTTCACCCTCGTCTTATTTTGGATTGTATCCAGCTTTGGCTTATAAATTCCAAACTAATGTTCAAAACTGCAATTAAACTGATTATATTCTGTATTATCAGGAACAAATGCAGAATTTTGTTACATAAATTATAATCTTTATGCATATCTTAATGTTCAAATTTGCATATTATATGAAATGATAAGATTGTAACAATTTAATTTATGTACTCTACTATATTATGTTGTTGTTACAGAGTTTATGTATATTAGGAGGAACACAAAGAATTTAATCATTTTTGTTATTTGAAGTATTTCAACTATACAGGTATTTATACAGGATGCTGTGGTATTCTGTTATTTACCTTTTTGTTCAAGATTAATTAGAAACTTCAACTCTTCAAAAACCGCACAAAATGTTTTAAACAAAAAGTTATATTAATAGCTTTGACTATCCTTCACGTGTGCTTTGTGCCGAAAGAGTATTTTCATCGATCCCTGAAAAGTAAACACGAAATTCTTTGATTTGGTAAATTTTAAGAGACAATCAATAATTTTTGTGTTTGTACATATGTATGTATACTATAGATACGGGTTGTGATAAGAATAACAAAAGATTCGTTCTGAATAAGATAAAACGATCTAAACACCTCAAACTGTGTATTCGGATGTAAAAGGGTTTTCCAACAAGAGGTTTCATTTTGATATTTAAAAAAAACGAGATAACTTAACGAATTCTTTAAGTAAGGTTTTGAATCGATTGAACCTTATCTTTCACGTCGCCCCAAATAAAAACGTCTTGAGGTGTTGAAACACACAAGATCTTGGTGGCCAATTATGTGATCACCTCTTCGACAATTAACACGGTCAGGAAACGTTTCTTGCAATATTGCGATTGTTTCGATGCTTGTGCGACACGAAGCGCCGTCTTTCTGAAAATATATAACTTAGCTTGGTGAAGCAATCCATTCACTGTAACAATTTCCCCAGCCTCATTTTGAAGAGGTAAGGTTCAATCACACCGCCAGCCCAAAAACCATACCAAACAGTCACATTTTGAAGATGGACCTTTCAACAATCATTCTTAGATTCTTAGACAATACAGCTTATAAATGTAGCCTCCGAGTTGAAAATAAATCTCATCAATGAAGAAGATTTTTCAATGATTTGAAAGACCCAATTATAGAGGAAATACGACATTTATAGTGATCAACCGGATTGAGATTTTGTGCAAAGTGAACTTTAAAAGCCTTAAGATAGTAGTAATATTCTCAGTTGTTCTTTAACGACGCACACGGTTTAGATTCTTCACATCACTAACTAGCCCCAACAATTTTTGCCTAATTAACTTACGCCCTGTGACTAGGGGCATCCATGTTTCGGAAATATTACGAACGAAACATGAGACTCAGAGAATACCACCACAGTATCCAGAGGTTGTTCTAGGATGCAACTAAATCCGACTGGATTGCTGGGCTGACGACCCGTATGCGTCAAAACCACAAATGTCAAAAATGTCAACAAACGTACAAAAATCAGACACCGCCAAAACAAAATGACCCTCGCCTAAGTACCTGGACACGAGATTAAGGATCGGCACGAGGGACGTGTAGTCACTTCAGAAATCTGGCGTGTTTGACGGCCTTGTCACATGTATAGAAGAATATCGTATGTTACTCGTAGCGCTCCAAAAAACTCGATGGCTTAAAATGGGAATCCATGTGTCCCAGTACTATACGTTGCTACACATTAGAGATGACCTCGGAAATCTTGGAGTTGAACTATTCATTGGGCCACAGGTAAAAAAGGCTGTACTGAACTTCCAGGCAGTCGATAATCGAATGTGTAAGCTTCGCTTGCACATGAGATTAGCCAACCTGTCAATTGTCTGTGTACATGCTCTCACTGCTGTAAGCCAACCCCATAAGATAAACACTCATTTTACAATAATCTGGATGGTCTGATGGGCTCTACACCTGAGCACAATGTCATATTCGTGATTGGTGACTTTCATGCTAGAGGTGGCAGAAATCAGACCGACTTATCAGACCCGTTGTCATGTATGGATGTGAGAGTTGGACCTTGACGGATGAGTACGAAAGATGACTTACAACATTCGAGAGAAGAATTATGCGTGTTGATGACACACACCTAGTCTGTAGGCGAAGAGGTCGCTGTCAGCTCCACGGCGTAGAGAACGATCTGCCATCTTCTAGTTGCTTGCAAAAGTATGAAGAGCTAGTTCGTGATCGCAACCGATGGAGTCAGATTGTTGACACGACCTGTAAAACCGCAAGAAAAAACTTGTCCCAACAGCTCAAATTATTCCACCAGTTTCACTATTGTCGACCGAGAAGGAGGTTCACGACGACTTAAAAGTTTTCACCATTTTTGCACTGAATTTTATCAATTTCAATGCGTTGTATCGTACTTTTTTTAGTAATGGCGTAGTTTTTAAATGTCGAAAGATGTAAACTCTTATTGGAAAACACTTTACTTATATACGTATGTATGTTTAGGACGGTGTTTTTCTGGCGGGAAAATATCGAATTTTATTTTCAAATAAACAACACAAAAGTATTGAAATCAAACTTAATATTCATACAGCATTCAAATTCAATAAAATATATTTATATATTTGTGTTGTGTATATGTGTTGTGTGTGTGTACAAAATATATATTTTAGATGAGGCAAAAAAGGAAAATTAATTTTTTTTTCCGATTGTGAAAAGTGTCACACGATACAGGTGAACTTTTTAAATTTCTTTTATTATTATTATTACTTCGGAGGGGCTGGGGTTTATACAGAACAATATAATGAATGATAATATTTCAATCTTTTCGAACGTTTGCAAGTATTTTCAATCATTAATTTTGACTTGACCTTTTTTTATATCATTCGTACCGTAATACTTGAAATTTATTTGTAATACGTGTTTATTATATTTATGAATTTATGCGAAATGTATACAGGGCTGAGTGTCATATGAAATCGAACACCACAACTTCACAATGTAATATAAATATTTTGATCTATTATATAAAATAAAGTATTCAGATAAAATTGTATGATTCTTCAAAATGATTTTCATTATTTTGTATATGCCAGATATAATGACAGGTATATTCATATTACAAAAACAATTGTGTTAATCATTTCATTGTCACTAAAAATATACATGACCAGCAATTATCATTATTTGTTTCTTCCCAAACTCTTTCTCTCCATTATTTTAATTAAGCATTACACTAATTTATGCATGAATCTTTTATAAAAATTTCATCAGAATCTGGAAACCCTGGTAAATCACCACAATGGTACTTGAATTATTTTAACTAACCAAATGGCGCAGTGGTTAAAGCGAATCCCGATAGAAGCAGTATGCACAAGGGATTTTTCACCATCTGTTTCACAAGGGATTTTTCACCTGTCTTTTCACGTGTGTTTCGTTTTATTTCCTATAGCACGGTTTTGATGTCCCATCCCACAATTCGCTCTTGAATTAAATCTCACTTAATAAACGTTATGTATTGCACCGGTGTGAAGTTAATAACAAAATTTATTAATATAAAAAAGCATACATATACGAGTATGTATATTAGTGTCACTCAAACAGTCTTCTTATTAGCAACTCTTAGGTTAATTTTGAAGATAATAAAGACTGATCCAATAGGATGTACTTTTTCTAATTGGGATTCATCGATCTGAACACACTATTCAAACAAACCATAAATTTAGAACCACGTTTTGCTGTATTCGATATTCAACACCCGACTAGAGTGTGTTCAAGTCTAACTAATGTGAATATAGCTGCAGTAGCTGAAAATGTAGACCTAAATCAATCAATTGTTAGTCGTTCTCTTGCTCTGATTCTCTCATATGGGACATTGTGGAGTATTTTGAAGAGAAACCATGGTTGGAAGACATACAAAAACCACCATGTTCAATGAACAGTTCCGAATTGGTACGATATTGATCTAAAAAATTGTGTTCATCAATGAAGCTCATTTTGTAAATGGATACCTCAACAAACAAAATTGTCTTATTTAGGCGGATGAACAGCAAGAAGATATTCAAGAGCTTCCAATCCATTATGAATACTGCACTGTTTGGTGCAGTTTATGGGCAGATGGCTACATCGAACCGTATTTCTTTCAAAATGCGTAAGGACAGCGTCATAACCGTCAATGGCACAAACTACAGATCAGTGCCAGTTTACTGCCAAAAATTTAAGACATTTGTGTAGCTGACTTGTGGTTTCAACAGTATGGTGCAACATGCCACACAGCAGGCCAAATCATCCAAATCAGATTTATTGAAAGAAAATTTTAATAAGAATATCATATCAATAGATACCAGTAAGACCTTGTGATCTGACGTCGTGAGATTACATTTTCTGAGGGGTATCTGAAATTACTTGCTTATATCGAGAAACAACAATCGATGAGATGTTGAGAAATACTTTCTGATTTTTTTTAACTCAACTCCTATTACAAGCGGTCACTCAGATTTAAGCAACATTCGGCAATATGAAATGTGTTCATGTATTGCCCATACTATTCATACAAAGCGATCTCCAATATCCACGGAGACCGTGGATACTTGTTAATAGTAGTTTTTTGTTCGATTTTCCGCGAAGTTAGGGGTGACCCTCATGGGCGCAAACCCCACTCTCTACTACGCCACAGGACCGGGATTTCAAAAGTTTGATTAACTTCAGGCGTTAGAAGTACATGTTCTTATTAATTTAGTTTTTCCTTCAACTCGTGTTGTTCACTTCAAGGTGTACTTTCATTTTTTGGCGTAATATTGCCACTATCATGGTTTTTATGGTATTCCAATTTCTCTCCTCTGACAGTATATTTTCCGTTGTCAGCTGTCTTATTCGATCAGCACGCTCCCGGCGCTCCTGGTCCCACAGTTTATAGTGAACAAAGTGTGTTCTGGTGTATCTTGTTCGTCACAGTAGAAACCACTAGGTCTCTCTTTAATGTGCGTTTTAAAGAAATAGATGTTAAAACATTCATGGTCGGATGGGAACTGCGTTAGGTGTAAGTTGATTTCCCCATGCTTACGCTTCACCCACTGTCTAACTCTGCAAACCAGCTGTCTTATCCACAACGCAGTGTCGGCGTTCTCCCATCGTTCCTGCCGTTGTTCCATTATTTCTTGTAATCTGTACTAAGCCATTTATTACGTTAATACTAGAATTATTACATTAATACGCGGTGGCATGCTAACTATTGTAAATGTCACCTCTTTCGAGATTTTTCTATAAGCACTGCATATACACAAAGGGAAATATAAAGTTCCTTGTCCGCACTTTAATTGATCATGACATAAATGCTCGAATCCATATTGGTTCAATATGACTTTGTGACAACTGAGGAGAGAAATTTTGGTTACTTGCACTCGGTCCGTCATTGATTGTCAAATATGCTCTTGTAAGCTTGGTGAATGGTTCAGTCACAGCTCCAGGTTCCTTCCATGATAAATTCTATTTTCGATTCTTTTACCCACCATTACAACTGCCACGGTCTTTTCCGACGCCAACTGCAACCAGTGAGTGTAGACCCATTTGGAGATTACTTCCAACACGACTCAAAGTTGCTCAAGTCTCAGTGATCGTTTGTATTTACAATTCAGAAACCTAGACATTTTGTAAAATTTGAGTAAACGTACTAAAAAGGGGATACCAACATATAAAAAGAAAGAGACAGATACATTATATACACCAATCCATATTTAAATTTAATGGGATTTCAATGCGATTTAAGTATCCGCCATGTTATCTTATTGACATTGTATACATATACAATTCCAATGGGGGGGGGGGGGGGGTTTTTGTTAGAAACTTCAGACTTGAGATTATGGTTTGAGGTTTGACCGTAGATATTAATGGTGATGGGAAGAATTTTTGAGATTATTGAATTTTAATATGATCACTATTGACATCCATTGGCGGAGAAAATATTATGGTATTTTTGAAATATGTCGATTAATACATTAAGAGTTGATTCTGTTTCATTAGGTGGTCTGATATTTATGAGTTGTGTTTCCTAACGACACTAATTGCGGAAAGGGGTGGCTTGGCCGGTAGTTCTGACCAGGAAGTTGTTTGTTTTGTTTTGTTGAAGTGTTGTCTGTCACTCAGGCTCTAATGGTCTATTGTGACTTCCCACTATATTACTGTATGTTCCTGCTATAGGTCCGATATACGTAGAAACCATCTGCACATTAAATAGCAAGAGAAGGCTTTTTTAGTTTCAATAATGTTCTAATTACAGTATGATAACAAAAATTGTTTAGCTATAACTTTGGCATTTAACATCGCACATATATGATGTTTTTGGTGGTATGTGAGTAATCATTAACTCTATCATTTAATGAAATAAAAACAAACTATGACATTTTGAGATGTCAGACTGGCAGCGTCGAAATATACCCCGTTCATTTATTCTAACGTCAATTTCTCTATTGTTTTCTATAAAAACAAAACTGACTCACTTATTCGGATTCACACGAAAATAATTTCCATACTCTTTGCGGAGTAAAAATGACTGTTTTTGTCTACGTCGAATAATCTTATAAACTGGTTTTTGCGTCTCAGGAGGATTTAATAATTAATACTCCTAAGCATTTAATATTCATACATGCGATTTGCTGATATCTTCATTGAAAATATTTCTGGCATGTGTATAACAGAATCGTTCAATTTCTTTTCGAAATTGATGAGGTTGAGTGAATGACTCTCGATCACTATCAGATTTAGTTTTCGTTTGGAGTGTTGATTGAAGCTTTTTGGATGTTCCATATAATTAATAAATAAATAAAAGTTTAATTTCTACTCTAACTAATTACGTTAACATATTCAGCGCGAACGTCAACCATTGCCTTGGTGAGTTCAAATTTCACTTGGGAACATCTTAGTAGAAAAAAAGAAAAACTGGTTAAATGGAATGAAACGAAATTTCCCTCTCGACATGTGCCAACATGTTTTACTCAACATCCTTGTGGCTGTTATTTTTTGTTTTGCCGCTTTTTAAAGGCCATTATTGTCCCGTACCGTATCATCAATCTGACTCCAGTTTCGATCACGAGCCAGCTCTGCAAACCGTTGTAGACAATTTGAAGATGCCAGATCGCTCTCTACGCCGTGGAGCCATCGTCGCCAACAGCGACAGTTCAAGCGCATACCATAGTCTCTTTCGGTTGATCGAGTCATACGCTTGCTTGAAATCTTAGAATACCTGTTGTACATCGCGAGATGTTTCGTATTATTTGGAAAGAATCATCCGGAGCGAAAAAACCTGATCAGTGACTGACCGATTTGGACGAAATCCCCATTGTTAGTCACCGACAATTTCCTCCACTAGAGGAGTAATTCTTCTTAAGATAATGTGCGCAGTAACTTATATGCTGTGCAAAGGAGAGCTAAACCGCGATAATTCTCGCATCTCAAGCGATCACCCTTCTTGAATATTGGGCATAACGCGGCCACTTTCCATTCTTCGGGCATAACTTCATTTCGCCATATACTAATCGAATAAGATCGAAAAGACAGTTCCACAAAGTTAGCCCTCCGAATATCAATAGCTCTGAATTAATGCAATCAACTCCTGGTGAACGATTTTTCTTTAATTTCTGCATGGCCATTGTGAATTCCTCATAGGATGGATCCTCAATGAACATCTCCGCGGTCTGTATTTGAGAGTATTCAAATGTGATACATGTGGAACATTAAGTAGATCAGAAAAAATGTTCACGCCATGTATCGAGTACCGCATCGACGTTAAAACAGAAGTGACCCCGAATGGTAGTTGACCGAGATCTTAAGGTATGGTGCAATTCGGTGATTCCTTTAAAGAAACCACGCGAATTGTGCTCATTGCTGAGTTCTTGTACTCTTAAGACCTTAGCCTTCCACCATTCGCGCTTCTTCAGTCTACAAATTAGTTTAGCTGTTCTCCTAGCAAGAACTGCTTTATTTTTCCTTGCGATTGTAAACCGAGTCTACGCTTCATTATAGGCTATATGATAGGCTATACGACACTATAGGCTTCATTATAGGCTATACGACACTCCTCATCAAACAAAGCATTTTTGGGCTTAATTTTCACTATATACCGAGAGTGTGCTGGCCAGCATCGACAACCGAGGTTTTCAATACTTCCCAGACACTGCTCACTTCATCAGATTGGTAATTAGATCGTAAAATTCTATTGCTGACAAGATCTTGATATTTTCGTTGCGTTTCTTCATTTATCAGACCTTCACAGGAGAATCGCGTTGTATATTCCCCTGTCCTCCCTGGCTTGTACGAACATTTTCATTGTAGCTTTGCAGCAACCATAAAATGGTCACTGTCTACGAATTTTGTTGACGACCGATACGATCTCACGTCAAGGACAACCCGAGCCCGCCCATTTGAAATCAACACATGGTCAATTTGGCCTCGGGATGTTTTACGTGGATGTGTCTATGTTTCCAAATGGATGTTTTTATGAGGAAAGAATGTACTTGCTACTTGGAGATCATACGCGATCGCAAAGTACATCATTCTTTGCCCATTCTCGGTCGCAGTTTCATGTCGGGAGTACGGACCTATATTGTTACATAAGTTGGTCTAATTTCTGCCAGCTCTAGCATTAAAGTCACCAATCACCAATTTGACATCGTGCTCCGGTATAGAACGCATCAGATTATCCAGATTATTGTTAAATGAGCTGGGATTGGCTTACATCAGTGGGCGCATGTATACAGACAATTGACAAGTTGGCTAATCTCATGTGCAAGCGAAGCTTACACATTCGATTATCGACTGCTTGAAAGTCCAAGACAGCCTTTTTTACCAGTGGCCCAATGAGAGACCCAACCCTAAGATTTCCGAGGTCATCTATACTGTGTAGCAATGTATAGCCTTGAGACACATGGTCTCCAATTTTAGGCCATCGAGTTTCTTGGAGAACTACGAGTTCCAGCCGATACTCTTTCATGCATGCGATAAGGCCGTCCAACGCGCCAGGTTTTCTTAATGACTGCACGATCCTTAATCTCGTGTCCGGGTACCTAAGCGGGAGTTCCTTTTTTTGTTGGTCTGGCGGTACCCGATTTTTTTATTTTTGTTGAAATTTTTAACATTTTCACTTTTTTACGGATGCGGGTCGTCAACCCAGCGATCCAACCAGATTTAGTCGCCTCTTACGACAAGCTCTGGATACTGTGGTGGTATTCTATGGGTCTCATGTTTCGTTTGAGATATTTACGAAACATGGATGGCTCCCACTCACAGGGCCCAAATGGCTGTTATACCAACTGGTAATAAAAAAAATTCAAACCATGCCAGCAGTTGGAAACACTCAAAGACAACTAAGAGGGATTTTATCATAAACAAAATGAAAGATACCGAAACAAGAAGTACTCCAACTCAATCTTCATAGAAATGTAGCATCATGATGTAGCCCCTAAATCAAAACTGCCACGGAAGTACTTGCTGATATACATGAAACAAAAATTGATGTACGCCGTCCATTTAAGCTACAAATGTAACAAGATATTAAGGATATATACAAAGGCGTAAGACTGCTGAAGTGGCAGCAGCAATGCAAAATATCCGATCACTACAGCAGTGCGGAAAGAAAATAAAAATCCCAAACAAACCACATCTATAAGGAATGATACAAGTAAGTACTAATAATGGATAAAGTACACTTATAAAGATGAAAAGAATATATCGAAGAAGACAGTATCCACAGCACCGAAAATCTCTAATCATCAATTGTCACCAATATGGCAGGAAGACTTGAGGTATCTGTCTCTTCAACACAACAATCAAGATACTCGCAATGATCGCCATTGACACAATCTGACCTTCGATCAAAAACAAAATTAAGAAACAAACAAGTTGGTTTTAAATTTAAACTGTACTGATCACAAAAACCCAATAATACAAAAGACAAACAAAGTGTGAAATACTATAACACTTGAGAAGCAAGGCAATGTCACGTCTCTTAATGGCATACAGGTAAACTCAATATGCAGGTGATATATTCCTACTTAGACATGAAGCTGAAAATACAACAGCTATAAACAAGTCAGTCTCAAGATTAATATTAGAAAAACCTAGACGATGAATTGTTCTCATCGTCTAGATTTTTCTAGGTTACAAATTGAAGATGTAAATGAATTTGTATACTTTGGATGTACAAAGGCAAAACAAGGTCGGACAGATGAAGACATTAACAAACGCGTAAATAAAACCAAACATAGATTTAACATGGGCCTGAAATATGGAAAAAGTATGAAAGAAACAAAAGACATAGAGACCGAAATAAAGAAAGGTAGGTGGCTACACAGTGAGAAGTGATATAACGAAGATAATAGCCGTGTTTCTTGACGCACAGTGATCCGGATCAGATCACATTTTCCATACAAACCAAAGACACATTTTGATTCAAAATGAAATTTGGATCAAAATGTGTCTTTGGTTTGCATGGAAAATGTGATCTGATCCGGATCACTGTGCGTCAAGAAACACGGCTATTAATGGACTGCAACATGCAAGAGAAAAGAAGGGGACGAAGAACAACTTAGCGACCTTTGCTCCTTAAATTGGAGATACAGAAAATTAAAAAAAAAATGGTTTCATTAAATTTTATTCCATAAATGCTTGGTTCTGCAGTTTCAATCTCATTATACCAATTATATCCTATTTCGACAAATTTCGATACAATTTTCTAGGCTGATTTTATAAATTCTGGGATTGAAATCAGTACTACCGGATGGATATTTTATTATTCTGTGGTAGACGCCTCGAATAACTCCACACATGTATTGATATTAGTCACTATATATTATCTCCAATGGTTCAAGCTCTAGTTTATATATTTACGCGAGTTATTCAAACCATGTCAGCACTTTATGAATAAATAGACATTTAATTGTGTTATATTATATTGTGCCCTCATTAAATAGTTGTTAATGAGTTGTCAATTAATTATGCATATGATTCGTCATTAACCAAATTAGTTTGAAAAACATATTCTATTTTGTTGATGCAGCACAAGAGGATGATAACGAAGGTGGTACAGATATAAACCACCCAAATTACGTCAGCATTTACCATAATAGAATTTTAATCACAGTATAGATACCGCAACTTTAATTATTTAAAATTTAATTATTTATATTTGTAATAATAAATTTTTTAATTTACAATTCATATTTTATAGTGTTCTCCAATTTATGTTAATTTTTTTTTTCATCAAATTATTAACATTGTTGTGCTGGAACGAAACTCGGTTGTTAATTAAAAAATATGTAAAAATTAGTTTAACAAATAAAAAATCAAATTTAATAACAATAAAAATCTTTTTTGTTGCTGTAATTATGTACTGTGTCTGTACATTGTACAGATACTGAAGTAAAAGTCGAAAATTAGTTAGAAAATGTTGAAACTAATTTTTGCTAATTGTCTGTCTATTTAAATTTAGTAGTTCAAATTAATTTTATCGAAAATTATTATGTTTAAAACCATTATTTAACAACATTATGACTTGAATTTTCATTGAAAAACCAAAACGAGTACAGTACTTTAATTAAAGTTTTTCTTAAAAATTAAATAATTGAGATAGAACGGAGAATATACCGAAAATCGTTATATGATTAGATGGCGAAAATTTATAAAATCCCAGGTTTTCATGATACTATACCCAGACGGGTATGGGAGGTTTAATGGATTTCGACAAAAAATTATTTTTGCGGTTATTGATCTTTTACGTTCCATTTCCAATCATTCTCGAACGAAACGAAACATAGTCATAGTTCGTTCAAATAGATAAAATGATTAACTAAAGGTATGGTCGAATCGATGTTATATGGCATTACTGTCTGTGATGAAACATTATAATTCCATCGGGTTCAGTGTTGTGTTGTTCTGATTAAATATAAAATCACAATGTCATCAATAAAACAAATTAATCTTTAACACGAAAATCTTGTGGGTTCTAACCATATATAGTCGTTTCATACATGTTATATATTAGACAAAAGAAGATATATCGTAATTAAGAGCAAACAGTAGAATATTATAATAACCTTTGTATATACAATTAAGAATCATGATTAGCAAGCAATACTTCTTAAATGTTATTATTTATTCATAGATGAAGTATCTCATGTCGTGCAGCTTTAATGAAAATTAGCTACTTGTATAATCAATTGAAGCTGTCTACTATTCTCGGTATATGGTGTAATTAAGCAATATATTTGTCTTGGGAAGGTTTTGAATAGCTTCATTATTCGTAAATGAAATCCGGCCAAAAAAAAATTGAAGCATAATAAAATTAACCCCAATGCTTTGAAGCTGAGTGAACTAAATTACCAAGCTATATGAAACCTGGTTGATTATTACATTTTGTTATACAGTATAAGATAACCGTCTTCCCGGTGCTATAGCATAAATCTTTCACACAAAATTAGAAACTTTTGGAAACAAGAAATACAATTTGGGAACTCTACAACTACAGGGTGTCCGCCGGGAAGGTATACTACTTTGTTTTGCCGCCATTTTAGTAAACGTTAGACATTTCATATTTGGCAGTTGTGAAGTAGACACGTGGCAAATTTATTATGGAAAAATATTCGATAAACCAACATGTTTTAATCGTTAAAACATTTTATCAAAGTCAATCATCGATTACTGTGACGATGAGAAAGTTACGTGAATTTTTGGGGAGAAACAACGTGCCAACAAAACGCACTATTTATCGTTTCGAATGATTTCGAAGAAAGGTCTGTAGGTGACAGGTCCACGCATGGGGCACAACGTACTGCAAGATCGACTGAAAACATTACTGCTGCTCAAGAAAGTATTCAAAACAATCCATCAACCTCAATTCGACGCCGTGCTCAGGAGCTTTGTCTTCAAAGAACAATTTTGGCCACAATTTTGCACAAGGATTTGCATTTGTTTCCATTTAAGATGTAGTTGACACTACAAGACCAAGTGCTTCTTATAGAAGACCATTTACGCCGCCATACATATGCCAATAGGATGTTACAGCTCGCCCATTACAACCCCGATTTTCATGAAAAAATCATAATGAGTGACGAGGCACATTTTCATTTGAATGGATATGTGAATAAACAAAATAGTCGGTTCTGGGCAATGAAAACCCTCAAATTATTCATCAGTCACCTTTACATCCATTAGAAGCTTCAGTCTGGTGTGCAATTTGGTCAGGAGGAATCATTGAACCTTATTTCTTGGAAAATGAAAACGGCGTAACGGTAACTGGGAATAGGGAGCGATATCGTTATATGGTAATGGTGATGTTGATTGCCCTCCACGGTTGATTGCCCTCCTGATTTGACTGCTTCGAACTTCTTTTTGTAGGGATATGTGAAAAGCAAGGCTTATGCAAACAAACCAGAAACGCTTGAGCAACTCAAACAAAATATTCGTGATGAAATTAATGAAGCGTGAAATGTGGAAGAATGTAATGAAAAATGTGCTCAAAGGGGCTCGCATTTGTGAGGCTAACAGAGGCGGACATTTATCTGATATTGTATTCCATACATAATTGCCGACATTCAATAAAACATTTATCAATATAAGATCCATTCTCTTTCATTTAATCAAAAATAATAAACAAATAAAGTGGTACACCTTCCCGGTGGACACCCTGTACCTTTTAACGAGTAATTTCTGTACTCCTTTACGAACAGCAATCTTTAACGTAAACCTAAGAAAATAGGAACATCTTGGTTGACTAGAAAACATGTGTGAAACAAACTAAAACACATTTCAAAATGCGGTGAAACTCTGTAAAACGAAATACTGGGACTAGTATAGTTTGAGGAATTCGGTAAGTTACCTGCTAGAATTGCAGTTGCCTTCATATTGGCTTAGAGTTTTGTAGAAGGCCACTGTTGGAATTCTAGAGCAGTCTAATAAGACTTACGCAAATACAAATTATGAAACCCTAAGGGTTCTAATGAAATTTCATAAAATTGAACCCTGTCAGCCAAGGACAATAAAGATAGAATTCGATGAAACATGGTTAAACTGTGAGACACCAGGTGCAGACAGGACATTTCCTGATCTCAGGTCATCTTTAAAACCAGTTCGAATCTAATATATTTCCTAGGATCGTGGAGAAAAAAAAGGAGAAAGTTTATGCAGTGTGACTAAACCATAAGTTTTCAACCTATAAATAGGGACACTATTTTCTTGAAGTATTTAGAAAGATTGGTAGATAAGTATTTTAAACCAAATCTCATTTATGCTATATGGATTATGCGGAATCTATATGGATACCACCTATATCACACTCACTGCAGCTGTCGAGAGGCGATGTGTCAGCTTATTAGTTGACCTAATACAAAAAATCATTCAATGTTGTCTTAGATAACTGTTCAGTATATGTAAGTAACCGCACATTGTTTGATTTCAAGATGTAAAGTCAAGTGACATAAGTGCACGTGACAGCTAGATAACTTGCATGAATTGGACATGCTTACATATATGCTCGTTTGGTAACGTGTCATTTCATCATTTTAATTGACACGTTAAATACAAAAAAAACGTTATTTCAGCTTTGTATAATCTTGATTGTAGTGGTGTATACTACAATCCATCGATTTCAAAGTCTTTCGTTTAGTTTCTCCTTGTAAATATAAACAACGTTCATCATTTTCAGTCGATCGTGTATGCTCCAATGAATATCAATTACCTTTATATTGATAGTATCCGATTAGAAACCAAATCAAGCCACAAATACACGTGTTGTAAATATTTTGACCCCCACCTGATAATATGGCGTGAATAAAGCTGAATAAGTCGAGTAGTTTAGGCACCATGACGTTACTTATATATGCTTACGTTACTTTCATAGCAACATCCATTAAAGGACCATTTTATTATTTATTTTTTTCTGAATTTAACAATTTAATCCTTCATCTCTTGAAAATTTGAGATAGATCCTAAAAGATCTTAATTCATTATAACATTTTCAGCCACCTTAATATACTCAAATTTATCCTTTTTGAAGCATGAAAATTAAGTTTTCTTCTTTACCCGAAATGTCTTTACGATCTCAATGAAAGTTTAAAGCTGTCTTCTAAATAGTGCAAAGGTTAAAGCTGCGGCCAAGAAAAGCCATTGATACCCCGGTATTGGAGTGCAGAAGTCATTATAGGTGACACAACTTCCACACAAATAGGATTTATTCGTCTGTTTGGCTGATCACGACGTAAAGTAGAATGTTTAAAAAAAATGTGAAAGACCTAAGATGCTATAAACCCAAAACAGATTGCATTATAAGAAAAACCAATTTAAATCTTAATTTATGCATCTTTGAATTCGTTGAATATGCTATAATTCTATAATTTTACATAAGAAAATTAGATATTTGCTTTCGGTTCAATGTTTATATACGGGTATACAATATACGTATTAAAGGATTAAGCTTTCCTATATATTATGTTGTCATATCGCGAAAAATTTCTTAGACTATATCCATATAAACTGTATTTCAACATATTCAATTATAAAATGTGAAACATGTTGAATTCGATGTTGTTGTGCTCTCGAAATTTTAACTTTCATTACAAAGAAGAACTATGTATATGTTTCATATAGAGTTTTCATCATTATCAGACGCAAAAGGCTATTCATGACAAGATTTTAATATATTTATTTGATTTGTTTCTTCATTTATCTGGTTTACGATAATAAACGGAACGGTAGACATATCAACAGTTAAAACGTATTGTGGCGTGTTTTATGATTTCCAACAAAATTCACTAAACTTTTTTTCCCGCGTGAAACTCGTACATATATATTGTCATCCTAGCATGCTATTTAAGAAATTTTGATTTAAACACCTCGGCAGATCTCAAACTTCTAATACTGAATGGAACAGAATTAGAGAAATGCCTGGCAAAAAATGAGTAATTTAAAGACCTAGAAGAAATTCGATCAGGGAAACTTTGAATAACTTACACATTACAAATCCGAAACTCATAAAAACAAGTTATTTACAACCAAGAACAAGCCTAATATCAAAAACTATAAATATACAAAGACTTCTCATAATAACATAAAAAAGTATACATTTTCAAATTGTTGTTTTACAGTGCAACTTCTACAACGAAAAAATTTTAAAATGGAAACAAAAGCATTAAATTATTTTACTACTATAACAAGGTTTGGATTTCAGTCTCCTTTGGTGCGATCGTACCCAAATTATAAATCGGTCGTACCCAAAATAATTTACTCGTTTTTTGTATGAAATGGAACGTCTTTGTATATTTATATAGTCTTTGCTAATATAGTGTGAAATATGCTTAAATTTCCTATAGTTTCGAAAATAAAACGTGTGCAAGCATTAAAAAGATTTTTAAAATAGTCTTACTCTCTTGAATCATACCAAGTAAGATAACATCACCATAGCGGTAATGCGAAAGGAGGTAGGACGTAAACATTCTCTTTTTAAACTGACTATTCGTAAACCCTGCCACTTTATAAGGACAGCTAAGTAAACTAATTATCTTCTGAATAACTTATTAAATTTTTTAATGGAGGAACTGTCAAAGTGTTGAAGTACAGTGGATGTGTGGTATTTACTTCCTGCAAAATTAAGTAAATTAAATGTGCTGTGTGTGTATATGTGTGTGTGTGTATAACAATATTGAAATGATTGTGATATATGTAATATATTCATACGTACCATTGAGGAGAAAAGTTTGGTCAAATTTTGTATTGTAATCGGGGAGCCCAATATAAAAACTATAAATTGTATACTACTGCCATCTATGCAGAATGCATCTATTTTTAATAATGATGTTTATACAAAGCAAAAACACAATTATTAAAAACTTGAATAAACTAAAACAAATACTAAATTGTAGTAACCAAATTACATAAATTAATCAACAGTTAAAATATTTCTTGATTTCTGGATAAAGGCACATATCTTTAGTTTATGCAAATATTCAATGGTGTTTCTTCTTTGTCTCAATAGATGGCAATAGTAAAATTGTTATCATTATTATATTGGGTTCCCCGATTATAATACGAAATTTGAACAAACTTTTCTTCATAATGGTACGTCTGGATATATTACGTTTGCGGTTATACAATATCAGACATCTATTAACGAATAGATGAGTGGATAAACCATATAAATAATACTTGTGGATTGAGCAATTAATATAGTGACGGTTGGAATGTAAAGAGAGTTGTGAATAAACGCATTTTGCGATCTTAATTTAAATTTATTAATTAAATTATTTAAATTTGTTAATTAAATTTGTATAATGAACACACATCGGAGTTTACGTTTATGTTTAATATTTACGTTTATGTTTAATTCAAGAAGTGACAAGAAACAATAATAGAAGGTGCCTTCTCAACATGACGTCATACTAGAAGAAGAAACCAATTTATATTAAACGGAACCGCTTAATTTATAAAGGAAAGCACACCGATGCAAACGCAGTGAAAACAGAGAAACGCTTTATTTTATTTAATTTAAACTATTTTTTTTTTATATTTTATACTATATATTTTTATATTTTATACTTTTTTTATATTTTATCTTTTTTGGGGCTCAAGGCTCTCCCATCTCTTTCGCGGTTCACTTATTTACGTCCTACTTTACGCCTGAATGGCCAAATCGAGGACGTAGAACCATCTGCACATTGTATAGCTCCATGTCAGCCTATAGTATTGATATGAAAGATGGGTTGACCCATAAGTTCTGCACTCCAACAAAAGGTCATAGATGTGTTCATTCACACCATCGATAGTAATCAGATGGTGAAAAATCCCTTTTGTATCCTTGCCCCTATCGGGATTCGAACCCCTATCGGGATTCGGTACCTCTCGCTCCAACTGTCACAGCTTTAACCACTGAGCCACCTAGGCGGTTAATTTAAACTATTTAATTAAATATAGATCTATTCTTTGATTTTAGTAGGATGGTAGGTTGAGCTTGATAAATCTTTTATAGAACCTTGGAGGGAGGTCGTAACAAAAGGTTTTTCGTGATTAATATATATAGACCATTGCTATGCTATAAGACATTAATAAATTTGGATAGGTTATGTATTTTTATCGTGTCATATCTGATTAGATGAAGAGGGACTGTATACAGATGAAGACAAGATCTCCGCCGTAAAGGACTAGCCAAGACCGCAAAATGTACATGAACTAAGGAGTTTCATCGGACTATGTACATACTGTCGACGATTTGTGATGGGATTTGCCAACATCACAATGAGTTTACGCGAGCTAACACAGAAGAACAAGCCGTTCCAATGGAACTAAAGCAACGATTATGCACAGCACCATTGCTTTCGTATCCGGTTCCGAATAAACGTTTTATTTTGGAAACGGATGCAAGCAATTATGGCTGTCAGAAGAAATCGATGGACAGGAACGTGCCATCGCATATTATTCCAAGATCTTATCGAAGCCAGAACGGAACTACCGTGTGACAAGAAGAGAATTGTTGACCATTGTGAAATGTGTGGAACATTTCAGGAAATACCTCTTTGACTAATCAAATATTAAAAACGGATCATGGCGCCTTGACATGGCTATTTCAATTTAAAAATCCCGAAGGACAAGTTGCACGGTGGATTGAGAGATTGGGTAGTTTTGTCTTCGAAATCCAACATAGGAAAAGAAGCGCTCGTGGAAATGCGGATGCGTTGTCAAGACGGCTATTTAGAGTGGATTGTAAACATTGCGGACGAGTAGAAAACAAGGAAAACACCGTCGATATCAGACTAATGAATGTGTTGCCAGCTGATGGATGGACCAAGGATGTTATAACAAACAGCAACGGGAGGATCCAGATTTGGCAGTTATTATCAAATTCATGGAGGAAAAACATCGTCCCACATGCAGCGATATTGCGGATAAAGGCCTAACTAGGAAGCCTCAATAAATAAATTTAATAAATAAATAAAAACAGTAACAATAATTTATTTAGGATTTTTGAATCACAGTGGTGAACTGTTCCTCCAGTTCAGACTGCTGGATGGAAATCATGATCAAACGATTCTTTTGTTTCAATGGAATAGTTGAATTTGCTATATAAACTTATAAATATCTTAAATCATTTGAATCATTTACCATGATGGCAATCATTTAGATCAGTGCCCAATAATTCGGATTCATTCACACAATATATATCTTCTAATTATATATTGTGTGAATGAATCTGAATTTTAAAAGTTCCCAAACGCCCATAACATACAATTTATTTTATGATTACATACAAACTGACCTTAAAAAGATCATCATGATATATAATGCTGTAGGGTCATTTAAGACATGACAACCCTCGCGTAGATGGTGCTGGGATGGAAGTAAGGACACAAGATCAATAAATACATGAGATGACCCAAACAAAATGATTTAAAAAGCTCCAGTTTTTAATTTCTGAGAATATATGCATATATATATTCCAAACCAACCAAATAACAATAATAAAAAATAACTAACAAACTCATCTTTAACAAATCCTTATTGTAAAAATAAATAATCTATGGCTTAGAGGCCGTAAACGACCCTTACCACGTCTCAACTGAAACCTTATGAACCATTTGAACGATTGGTGCACATTGTAGATGGTCAGCCCAACGAATGTTTTTACACACAAACGCGTTTTTATGTCATCCGGCATGATAATTTTTGGTCAACGGCGGGAATCGAACTCGAGACCGCGGCGTGATGAGAAACTCTCTTAACCAATCCGGCGACATTGTAAAAATGGTATTTACTAAATATATAATAATTTACTAATAATGTAGTTAGCAATGACTCTGCTGTAGATTATCACCTTAGCGGTTTCTGTGACTAACACTCCAATTCTTTAAAACCCTATATATTTAGGGGCCCGCATAATATTGGAATAAATAAGTTCTCAGATATAAATTTGGAAGTCTATTGAATATTTTCCAGAATTATGGTAACAAACCGAGGATCACCGTAACTGGTTGGCTTTTACCTCTCTTATCATATCATATATCTTATCAAAATCAACTTTTATTTTTTATATAAACTTTCTTTTATATTTAAGTAAATATCGACTTCGATATTTTACCTTCTTCATTTTACTTTATACTTCTTACTAACTTTAACTAAATGGTTACCCCATCTAAGAGTTTTTTTAACTCTATCCCCATACTAACATTAGTTGAAAACGGAATGAGTTACTCATTAAGATGAATGCAAGGAACAGAAATTGTGTCTAACGATCTTTTGTAAATAATGAAAGATTTAGTCCATGGCAGATCGACCAATTATATATTCTGTCTAAATCTTCGTTAACGATAAAATGCTGGTCTAACTTACTATTTCTATAAATTTTAACATCATGAGCGAAAATGTGAAACGAAAAATGGTGAAACGTGTGGGTATTACATAACGTACATAGAAAATATTAAAAGACCAAGTACCGAACCTTGGAGAACACCTGAAGGAACTGGAAGAAAATTAGAATAACAACTACCGAAAAAAACTGTCCGAGCGATCTAATAAATAATTTATAAGTAATTTCTGCGGTATAAAGAATGAAAGGCCTTTGAAAAATCTAACAAAGAGAGAGAGAGAAGTGAGTTTCTTGCTTTCGAATATCGTCGCTGATATTCAATAATGCAGTATTCGTACCATGGAACTTTCTAAACCCAGATTGAAAGATCTTGAGTAAACTGACGGTCTGAATTTGGTTTTTTACAACTTCCTCAAAGGCTTTGGAAATGGAACTTAATAAACTAACAGGGAAAACTCTATATCAAGACCAGAAGATTCTGATTTAACTTTACAAATAGCAAACTGTAACTCCTTTAAGGAAATATTTGAAAATGAAAATGGATTAAACACTCTTCAGCTATAAAATCAACAATAAGAGTAACCCAAGTTGGATTCTAGCCAGTAAAAGAAGAATTTATATTATCAGCTTTGAAATCCAATAAACCATTAATTTTACATCTGCTTAGACCTAGATATTGAACATAACGCCAGAAAACCATGGTCTGAAGATAAGAATCTTGCTTATCCTGGAGAAAACTATTCTCGATTGCCCTAATAAATCTTACTACCCTATTGTGAGCTGCTTGTTTGTAAACTAAATATGTTTGACTATCCCCGAACCTTTACCATGAGCGAAATTTATCTGCCCTGAATCTGATTGCATCTATAATTTCCCCAGACATCGATGGAGAATATTTAGGTTTAATTAGCACACTAAGAGAAACACAACTATCGAAAACCGAATTTATACATTCGTGGTGGATTCTGTGTTGCGTTCCTTCAATCCAAAATTTTATTCTAAGCATTTCCATTGGTTGAAAATGACATTTTTTTACTTGTGAATTTTTTTCGTCAAGTTGGTTTGACTTTATCTTTTGGACAGAACTAATATAGCGAGAAATAATATTTAATCAATAAATTTATTTTTAATGAAAACCGCACTGCCTACTGAAAGTTAGACCCCATACGTCCGACACTCCACAAACCATTAATGTTTGCTTCAACTCTCTACTCGCCCAACAATAAATCACCATTATGCGTGTTTCCTAAATAGCAACCATCGTTTCCCTGATCATTCCAGATGTGGTTGATTGACCTATTCGATAACCGTATGGGCCGATAGAAATCATGCTTGGAATATAAATATATAAATAAATATATATATATATATATATATATATATATATATATATATATATATATATATATATATATATATATATATATAAATTCATGAAAAAATGTCAACAATAATGTCAATCAGTTAAATTAAATAATTTATGCCATAGATGGCAGCAAAATCGTTCTTCATTTTTCATCAACCATGATATCGCAAACTAAAATATTCAGAACGAAAGAATAAACGAAGGAGGTCTAGAAAAGACGAGAGACAATAGATGAAAAAACTAATAGAGGTATCGGTAAACGATAAAATACAGTTGACACCGTAAGTGGTGAGAAAAACATAAGTTGGTTCACCAGTATTACATATGTACCGATACATTAAGATTGTGCAAAATATTCAAATAATTACGAGAGAATAAACTATCCTATAACATATCGAAGTTGAAATCATCTGAGATGAATATTTCATCTTAGTGGCAGGTGAGATAGCGTAATAATAGATCAATATCTAGTAGGGATTTTTTAAATTGTGTACAACACCTCTTACTTGTTATAACACATATTTTTATTGCAACTACTGTACTTGTCACTACATATATATATACTTACAGATAAATTATAATCGATGTAATAAAATAAAAAATAATGTCACTATATTAGTAGTCGACATTGGTTACATTGAATAGTTTACATGTCACCATTGACATTGTTTACATTGTTTAATTGGTTTGTCTACGTGATTATCTACACCTAAGTGTAGACAATTTAAAATAAAGTCATTATCTTGGTAGTCGACATTGTTCACGCCATTGTTTACACCATTGACATTGTTTACATTGTTCAATTGGTTTGTTTACGTGATTGTCTACACTTAAGTGTAGACAATTTAAAATTATGAGTATCGAGGAACAGCACTGATCAGACACGGTTCTCTAGTATGTATCATGTCAGATTGTCTTTATGGATTGAATAGTATCAGCGGTTGTGTATAATAATCTATGGCATGGAGGCTGTTATTTATGTCAACCGGTGCATGTTAATTTTTGGTCAACGGCGAGAATCGAATTCGAGACCGTGATGAGAAACTCTCTTAACCATTAAGCAACCGGTACAACCGGTGATAGTGGTTGTGTATAGACATATAGTTAATAGCTGGTAGGGTTACATTAACAATCTAGGTGTTTTGATAAAATTACCACCATGTAACTCAACTTTATATATTTCGCAAACATCTTAACAAAATTGGTAGAGTTACTTCTGAGTAACCTAAGAAGAGACGAAGTTTAAAGTTAAAATTTTTTAACCCAACTTTCATCTAAAAATTATAAAACCCATTAGAGTAAGAGGAAGAAGTAACAATAATACAGAAGGCCGATTGGTACAAGTGTTATGCAAAATGATTTCACTAATGAACGTTGTGGTACAATATTATAATTTTATTGTGCTTTGAAAATAATTATATCATCGCATCATCATCAAAATGATGGTTATACATACTCGTACCGCGTAAATACCAACAAATTATACTAAACAGCCCCTAGTTTAAAATCGCTCGTATCAAAATTATAATGAAATAATTGAAACATAAAATTAATTAGAATGATTTTGGTTGCTATAAAAATTTGAAGATTTTATCTCATACACAATATCATGCTTTGCAGGAAAATTGTCATCACAATTTACGAGTAATTGAATCAAAAACATCTTCTATTTTTGTCGAATCATTTGGTTATTAGTGTGGTCCCTGAAAAAACACATCAGCAACGATGATTTTCCGTAATGTAAATATTTTAAATTTATTGGTATTGGATGCGGCCCCAACAAATCTCATAATAGCAAATAAAGGGTTTTCCAATAAGAGGTTTCATTTTGATATTTAAAAAACGAGTGTTTTAAGAGAAATCAATAAATGTTTATTCCATTGGAAAGAATGCCATTAATGTTTGAGAGATATTAGACAAATGGTCACCTCGGCTATACGCTTGCAACACTTTATTCTATTCATGAAATTTTTCATGACCAATTCGAACATTGTTCTCGATAACTACATTGGCATAAAACTTATCTTTCATGAGGCCCGAAAGAAAAAAGTTTAAAGGTGTTAAATCACAAGATCTCAGTGGCCAAATATGATCGCCTCTTCGAGAAATAAAACGGTCTAGGAAACCTTTCTTGCAAAATTTCGATTGTTTCGTTGCTTGTGTGACACGTAGCGCCGTCTTGCTGGAAATAAACATCGTCCACATCAATATCTTCCCATTCCGGCCATTAATCATAGCTCGGTAGCGTAATCCATTCACCGTCACAGTTGCACCAGCCCCATTTTCGAAAAAGTAAGGTTCAATCACACCACCAGCACAAAAACCGCACCAAACAGTGACACGTTGAGGATGTAGAGGCTTTTCAAATGCGACAATTCTGCTTATAAATCTAGCCTCCAAGGATAAAATGAACCTCACCACTAAAAATCATTTTGGTGTATTTGAACTACCCAATCATCAAATATACGTCGTTTTTGGTGTCGATCGGCTTAAGTTCTTGTATTTACTGAACTTCAAAAACTTATTTTGATCTTGTAAGCTCATTTACAGAAGGATGTGCGGTTTATAATTTTTCGAAAATGAAGTTAATCCTTGAGACCTGATATAGAAAGGCTTGAAAGGCCACGAAACTTTTCATACACTCCGTATTGCTATACATTCGTTTGTTCGTTAAATCATGCACTGAGCGAGCAATTTTACCATCCCATTTTTCAATGTTATGCACTGAGACTCAATTGAATACTTTGATGCTTGAATATTTTGATACGACTGGACATGGCCGAGTGCAATATCCTATACAAATCCAACCGACTTTTAATTTTCCAAATTTTTCTTCATATATTTTTTTAATCGATAAAGGAGCTAGTGTCTCGGCCTTGTCGACTCGCTTCATCAAGAATTCATACCTCTACTCCTCATTTAGTTTATTTGCAGCAAATGGCTCCACAGTAAACTCTTTTGAAACTAAAATTTTAAAACTCGACATTGAACTGCATTACGAATTCTCCTGGGAGTACGTCGTTGCTAAAGTGTCTGTGCCTATCATCGGCTCGGATTTTCTCAAAAACGCCAATTTAACCGTGGATACACAAAGACAAAGGCTTATAGATCCGGAAACCTCTTTGTATTTATAAGGTGCACTTACATCAAACTTCCATCCTACTGTTTCTAGGATCGATAAGTCACAAACGGATCCAGTGTCTTCAACATTATTTCAAAATTTTCTGTAGTAATTAACAGTGACCTTAACACCGATATCATCAAACAAAGCACAAATTAAAGACAAACCGACCTCCGATTGCATGTAAACTACGACGACTAGCACCTGACAAACTCACCATAGTGAAAACCGAATTCGAACACATGATGAAACTCGGGATTTGCAGAACTAGTGGTAGTCCTTAGTCCAGTCCATTACATTTGCTGTTGAAAAAAAATAGTAGAGACCTTCTGGAGATTTCCAAGCACATAATTGGATTACGATTCCGGACATTATGCCAATTTTTATAAGAGTATAAATAACTTCGACTTGACATACCATAAAATACGGCGTATTTCGTTTGGGGAAGGTCTCATCCCAAAGATCGACGAGGAATCGACAAACCTAAGTTTTCTTCAACACTACGGGCTACAGCAGTAATATTCTCAGTTGTTCTTGAGCAACGCACACGGTTTCGATGCTTCACATCGCTAACATTGGTGAGCTGTTGCTTAAGTTTTTCCACCAGTTTCACTATTGCCGGCAGAGAAAGTGCTTTACGACGACCAAAAATCGCTGCAGTGTTGTGAACTGTTTAGTAGTAAATTTTAACAATTTCAATGCGTTGTTCAAGCGTATATTGTACTTTTCTTAGCAATGGCGCAGTTTTTACTCTTATTGGAATACCGTTTACATATTTAGGATTAGGTCATAAACAACCGTCTTCTACATATTTGAATGTCGTTTATATTTAAATTCACGTTGTACGGACCTAAAACGGACGATAAATATTGAATCTCATATATAATTACGCCTATATTCGAAAGAAAGTATTCAGCACAATACTCGTATATTAAGTAGCACCACTATCAAGTGAATAAAGTGTTGTATAATAATCCGACTAATGTTAAATTATCATCTCCCAAATTGCCCTTCAATTTATATGGTGTTTCTAAGCCAACGACGATAGATCAAGATAAATAAAACATTAGTAGGAAGAAAGTATCTCAAATTACCTCTTAAAATTTATCTCCTTGACATTTATTTTCTATCCCAAATTTTTAACATTTTTTTTTATTTCTCGTCTTCCGAATCTGTAAAACAAATATTCCCTAGTTTTTCCGTAATTGTTTTTTTATAAATAATGTATTTTGTGTACAGCTTCCGATGTATAATATTTTGATTTTGTGAAGACGACAAATTTAATTTATAAAATGTCAATAAAAAAAATTGAAATACTTAGAAAAGCGTTAGCCATCAGTTACGGTTAGGCTCTTAATTTTTTTGTATTTTTCTCGTTTTCCATTTATATAAGAACAACCAAAACACAAATATTGGTACATTTTCGAAGTGAAGAAATTAATCGACCGCCGCGAAATGCGTTTAAAATAAGCAAACATTTTGAACTTTTGAGCTTTAAATTAAATTTACAAAAAGATGTACAAATTACACTCAATTACACAAGCGAATTTCCAAAATTTTTCACGCACTTTCGCTTTGTCGAAAACCTCGATGGAATATAATTTAATTTCCCATTTGAAAAATAATATAAAAATGCTTTGTTATTTTTATATTATTTCATCGTTTCGAATGTTAAAGTTTTTCCTCGTTTATTAGTTTTTCTTTAACCACTCAAAGCTCACAATGTTTTTAGGGGGATGAAAATTTTTAAACCCTTAACATAAATATTTTTACGAAAAATAAATCGATCGGATAAAAACTTTTTTTTATACATGAACCACAACATCGGTGCGTCTGGCACATACTGTGGCTTTCAACATACTGATCTCAAATGATTATGGTGGTTAGATGAGTATGTCGTCGAATAGAGTAAAAATTTATTTGGAGCTAAATGAATTTTCACGAACATTAACCGATGTTGTATTGGAGTAGAAAAAGGAGAAATGATTTTCCTTTGATAATAGAGAAAGTTCATGTTTCCTGAGAATTTATTATCATGTTATACGTAATAAAATGGAACGTCATTGAAAAATTAGTAGTTTCCAAAAAGTAAGAAGTATGTAAGATCCACTACATTTGTACAAAATAAATTAGTTTTTACATTTATATCTAATTCCAGTAATACAATAATGTTTGTTATAATGTGTATTCGACATGAGGTTCTAGTGATTTCTGCTTATTCCTTATATGATTTGGAGTTTCATCCTCCAACTCAAGAGTTTATCAAATCTATAAAGTACGCAACCCGTAATAATATCCAAAATATTGGATTCAATGCAAGTTCACATCACGTATACTGGGGCTATAGAATATTAATCCTAGAGATATTCACCTTTTGAATACCTGTCTGCATCTGCCATAGTCATCTCGAATGTGGGCCAAAGACATACCTTTTTGGCTCCTCCAGGCAAGAAGTAATTGATTATACTCTTGACTCACGGAGTCTAAATGGGAAAGTGTCATCCTGGATGATGTTAGATGACGTTACTCTCTTTCTCTCTCTGACCACTGCTACATATATTTCTCTCTAAGAAGCAAGGAACCTAAAATAAGAGAATTTAGGAACACAAGAAACACGAATACCGTATAGACTGCATCTCAACTAGTCACTTCTATCTTCAGTAACAAAAATCAGAAATTGCATGGAAAGGGCAGCTGACAAGCTTGAAGAAACAATAATCAACGCCTATGAAAAGAGCTATAAGTAAGTCTTACAGAACTAGCACACAATGGTGGACCAGGGAACTGGACAGACCGAGGAAGCAGATAAAAAAGCTTTTAAACAATGCCATGAAAACCGGTACAACGGAAGATTGGGACTTGTACAAATCTTCACAAAGAAAGTACAAGAAATGTATCCGAAGTGAAAAAACATAGAATAGGAGATCTAACTCAAGACGGTTATCTGTGATAAAATGAAGGAGCTATTTAGAAACCGGATGGAACTCAAACGATTACAAATCAGGAGCCTCTAGATTTTCTAATGAAAACTCATTTTCCTGAAAGTGAGAATTCTAATATAGTAGATGAAAATCGGACACCAACTATCAAGTTCCAGCGATTTAAACTTGGTGGCAAAAGTGATGAGAAAAGAAAGAATCTGATGGGGCATCAGTTTTTTTCTCAAAATTTAAAACTTCAGCTCCAGATTGGATATTTCCGGGTCTTCTGATGCGGAGAGTGAGTTTGGCTCTGAGATACATTTCAAGATCATAAAAGTCAAGGCAGTGTACATCCCGAAGGGACTTTAGGAATAATACACTGTTAGATAATCCCAATCATTTCTATCAACACACATACCAGAAAGTTAGATCTCTTGAAACAGCACACTATGAAGTCGTTGGACGGATTGAAAAATCGCTGGATAACAAGAAATTTGCTTTGGAAGCGTTTCTGGAAATGAAAAACGCGTTTGAGAATGCTTTCTTCAGTGCAATGATCGGCATGGAGACCACACTTGTTCGGTGGTTTAATGCCATGTTAAATCAAGAAGAATTACTGCAGAATTAGGTAGTGATACGATGATGGTAACTGCCCAAGGTCCCCTTGTTCTGTCTCCGCTCTTGTAGTGTCTTATGGTTAACTCACTGTTAGTCCAACTAAACGATAACGTATTTTACTGCCAGGGTTATGTGAATAAAATCGCTATAATACTCGTAGGTAAATATACGGACTCATGTCTGGTGTAGTGATCAGGGTCTATCAGTTCACCTTCGGAAAACTGAGATGATTCTTTCCACTAGACGCAGGACTTTAGTAAACTTTAGTCTTTCAAAAATTGGGGCTCACACAATGTCGCTCTTTTCGGAAGGCTAGTATCTGGAGATCTGGTTAGATCGGAAGATTACTTGGCAAAAACATATAAAAGAGAAATGCCATAAAGCATGAAATATTTACTGCAAATGCTAACAGTCCTCTGATAAATCACGGGACCTGAAACCTAGATGTATGTACTGGCTATACGTTTCGGTGATCGGAATCAGAATCTCGCTGACCACCCTAACATGGTGCAGTAAAACATTGTAGGAAGATCTCTAAATTTACTTAAAACACTTGTTAAGTTGGGTAGAATGGAAGGTATGTACACCACACCTGTAGTAGCACTGTGGGTCTACTATCGCTTGTTCATTGGATCAGAAGGTGTGCAATACAAACAGCCGCTCGCAAACAAGGCAGATACAATCTATTTGACCCTGCTGGGCACTGTCAAATATGGAGGGAGGTTTGCTGGCACACAACAGCCCACAAGCTCTCGGACACTATGGTGACGAAGCACGTCTTACGGAACATTATTTAGGGTAATTATTGCCGAAAATCACATGTTAGACTACAACAGCCCATTCTACCTCTCT
Source organism: Tipula lateralis (assembly GCA_963932295.1). Classification (NCBI taxonomy): domain Eukaryota; kingdom Metazoa; phylum Arthropoda; class Insecta; order Diptera; family Tipulidae; genus Tipula; species Tipula lateralis. Next base: position 107,268,208 of record OZ010736.1, on the reverse strand, counting down.
ATAGTGAGGATATAATGATTTTTACTGACGGATCAGTATGCTGTAATCTCCCCGGTGCCGGGTTATACATACAACTGAGGTTAATTTATCTACCCCTCTTTGTAGGTACGCTACTGTCTTTCAGGCAGAAATTGCTAGAGTTGTGAAAGTAACACTCTTTTCAAAGGAGACGGATTGCAGAGATCGTTGTATCTGCATCCTTTTTGACAGCATTACTGCTTTAAAGACGATTGTTTGAAATATGTTTCATCGATATTGATGTAACTATGATCGATATAACTATGTTAAGGAGTGACATCAATATCTCTTCATATTAAATTCCGAGGTTAAATTATATATACACTTTTTACGGGGTTCCCTGAATGTTCAGATTGAAAATTCTGAACATCGCAAACTACGAACAGTGTGCAGGAGGAGAAGAAACCCCTGTTGAGCACATCTTCTGCTCCTGTTCTTCATACTCTTCCCAAAGACTGCACGGCTTTGTATCACAATTCTTATTTGCGGATCAACAGATGACCTTGAAGAGATTGCAAGACTTCCAAATTAACGTCATTTGTTACACACGAAATTTTACATATACATAAAACTCGTGCCACCATGAGGCACAAACATCAAATGAACAAGACGAGAAATTTATAATTATTGAGTCAACACATGAAGAATTACTCAGGAATAGAATTGTTCAAACCATCAACCATAACCAAATAGCTTAGGTTAATGTTTGCTGCTGATCTTCTCTAGTCGTTGAAAACAATATGGTCAAATAGATTCCAAACTCTTAGAACAATTCAAAGCAGAGCGACTTTGTTGGGTCAATATTTTGAATCGTATTGGTTTTGAAAAAATAAGTTCACGCCATAATGGTAAATATCTGGGAGATATTTGGAGCTATAGAATGAGTATAATAATTGTTAGAAAAATTATATTTTAAGATTTGGAAATTCTGGACACATCTTACGATTCTGCAAACCATTGTAAAAGAGTTCATTCAAATAATGGGCAGTCGCGTTTCACATAAAATAATTGAGGAAATTATTGAAGCCAAAACTACTTTTGATTTAGAGTAGATTTTTCACAAGACGTTTCCCATTTTGATCAGTTAACATATGGCATACCCATGTTTCTCTCAATTGGTGACAACACACGTAATAAAAACAAAATCGGGAGTACAAAGCAACCAAGCTCCTCCGTCCACATAGGCTTAATTGGTCCATTGTGATATGCCCTCCGATCTACTTGGAACCATCTGCACATAGTATAACTCCATGACAACCTATAGTAATGACATGGAAGATGGGTTGGCACCTGGATCCTAATGTGTTACCGTTAATGGAGATCGCTACAGAGACATGTTTCAACGTTATTTCATTGTTCAATTTCATGAGCTAGATATTAATGATATGTGGTTTCAGCAAGACGTTGCAACATGGCACTCAGCTGGACTAATCCACTTATTGAAATCAAATTCGTTGAATGTATGTTATATCCAGGTATGGTCCGGTCGATAAGCCGCCTATATAGAACGATTTAACAGCTCAATACGTTTTTATGGGGCTACTAATCTATTGGTTTATGCAAACGGCGACGTTAGAAGAACTCAGAGTCAATGTTGAACAAGAGAAAGCGGCCGGTTCCATCAAAATGTGTGGCCGAGTTAAATATAATCAATTATTCAACAATAAAAAAATTATAAGTATAATCGTTCAGAAGTTTCTTAAATGAATCTAATTCCTTATAGGCATATTAATATGGACCTGAGATGGCTCATGTAGAAATAACCAATATAATTTATAATGCGTTAGATCGAAAGAGGTACATAAGTGCCCTTTTTGCATTCAATGGCGTCATCATCAGATCGAAACTGGACTGGCAAATTACAATATATAAGTACCAACTCCAATTTTAAATTAAAATCTTAAAGCTTCATTTGTTACATTTGGTGTTCCTTACGGCCCTGTTTAGGGAACATTACATTGCCCGTCAATGCCTTCTGACACACGCCTTCAACACGGCAAAAATAACATTGTCTGCCTTCTCTCAATGGGCTTGTTAAGGTAAAGATATTTTTAAGACGTTCGTTTCATGCTCCTGATCATTAAGAGGGCGAAATCAGGCAGCCTGACACAATTATGATATAGATAAGACAATTAAATAATCAGAAGAGATTACATAATCATAATCATATGGAATCATCACGTTTCATCAAATAGTTAATAAATCGAATTTTCAAGTCAAGTTGTTGTAATTCGCTAGCACTGTTGCAACACGATTGAACACTATATATGTATAATGACGTATGATCCATTATCATGTTTGATATCGTATATTATTGATGAGATTGATTTGATCTTTTCGATCAAGCAATCATTTAATAACGCCACACGTGTGGCAACTTTAAGAGAAGAACATCATGTTCGCAAGTTTTAAATCTATTCGTCAATAAGTACTATCAGTATCTCTACAAGATAAAAATTTTAAGACCTTTACGAGTAGTAAATTTTCCAATATACATTTATTAAAAATCTCAAATTCGATTATCGAGAAATATTCTAAATCCGATAACTATCCTGCTAAGGAGCACATGGTTACCTTAAATACAACCAATAAATATAAAGAATTTAAATATGTATGCGTATTATGTAAGTAATTGAAAAGAAACCGACAGTAGAAAAGTAATAAAACAACAAAAATATACACGCGGGCAAATCCGCGCAGAAAATCTCCCGAATTTTTTATCAATAGAATATTTTATCTCTATAAATCAATTTTGTTTTTACATATTTTCTTGTCCAATTGTTTTCGTTTGAAAAATTATGGTAATCAATTCAATCTAAATTTGGAATTTCCACACAGATAAATTTGAGGTTTTCTTCTTAGACGTATATACTTTTAAAAAGGAAATAAATTTATGATTTTGTCTCCTTGCACAATGATCTTGCGACCAATTCAATTGTATACATATCGTAAAACTGTTGTTGAAAATACAATCTTATAGTTTTTAGGTAAATTTTAATAATCTCTTAACTGCTCCAGTTGAATATTTATATAGGATTTTAAGAAGAGGGTTAAAACTCTACCTACCGATCAATTTGTACAGGAGGTACGGGGTTCGAATAAGAGCATAATGAGAAAGAGAGTTTTCACCATCTGATTACAATCTATGTACAATCACATCTATGTTGGAATGCAGAATTCATGGGCTAACCCATCTTCCATGTACAGCAATAGGTCCGATTTACGTAGAACCACCTGACAATATCTCAGCTGGTTCTACATAAATTGGTCCTATAGTCGCACGTCATCGATTTAGCTATGTAATTGCGTAAACAAGGATGTAAATAAGCGTACCGCGAAAGAGTTGGAAGCCTAGAGCCCCACAACAGATAGAAACAGACAGACAGACCCTCTGCTCTCTTTACATGATGTTCATAGTAGATTAAAGCATTTATTACCTATTTCGAATGCTTGCTTCTAACCATGTTAAAACAATTGCATGGGATCTCTGACTAACGTATTCAACATTTTCAATACATCTTACTATTAGTCCATTAAAATATAGAATAGTTACTCATGTCATTTTTATCGTAACGTTACTTATTGACACTTTCTACAAACAGTAAACTTCACCTTAGCCACAATTATTGTGGCCAAATATAGCTTGTGATATTTAAAACGTCTTTTCTGATGCGTGGTAATACATATTATAAAAGGTTCTTCAATAAGAGGTTTCATTTTGAATAGCCTGCTATTGGAGCTTCTGCCAATTTTAAAGCTGTCATCTTTTGACATTTGACAAGTAAAACCTACGCCATTACTACAACTGATACGATACATGCTTTAATAAATCATTACCGCCCAGGTGGCTTAGTGGTTAAAGCTGTAGAATTTGGTGGTGCGGGAGGTACCGGGTTCGAATCCCGATAAGGGGCAGGATGCAAAAGGGATTTTTCATCATCTGATTACGATCGGTGGTGAGAATGAACCCCCTATTGGAGTGCAGAACTCATGGGCCGACCCATCTTTCATGTCAGACCTATAGGCTGGCATGGAGCTATGCAACGCGCAGATGGTGCTACGAAAATCGGATCTATAAACGAAAATCGGATCCTCGATTTGGCCATTAAGGCGTAAAGTAGGACGTAAATAAGCGAACCGCGAAAGAACTGGGAGAGCCTTGAGCCCCAAAAAAGGTTGCATAGTAATGTAAAATATAAAAAAAAAATTGCTAAAATTCACTATGAAAATAGTGAAACGTCACAGATCACAAAACTAAAATACTTTTTGGTTGTCGTGAAGCACCTTCTCGGTCGGCAATAGTGAAATTGATGAAACAGTATGAGCTTAGGGACAAGATAGTGGTATGAAGACGAAATCGTGTGCGCCGCGTGTTGAAGAAAACCTAGGTTTGTCGATTCCTCGTCGATTAAGGAATTAGACATTCCACAAAAGACATTGCACTGTATTTTGCATAAAGACCTAGGTTTAACGGCTTTTAAAGTTTAATTAACACAAGAACTCAAGCCGGCGATCGTACACTGAACCAAATGTATCACTCAATATAACGAATTTTAGTGACAAAAATATTGATAAATATCTGTCGGCATTTTTATTGTTATTTTGAAAAAATTAATTCATTCTGATAATTTATTTTCATTTCGAATTAAAATATTACAGTTATACCTTCATTTATTCCAACAAAAATATAATTTTTTATTATTCTTAATGAACATTATTCTTAACAATATTTTATCAGTATGATAAAAATGTATTCTATATGATAAATTTATCAGTTGTTTTTAAATGGTCTAACTGATCAGTCTGCTATCAAAGTGAACATCAATCTAGATCAATAAGAAAATAGAAATTTGCGAAAATGGTCGATATTTCGCGTAAATTCTTGTAATTCGCTAGCACTGAACGTACTCGACTTAAAGTGTTATATATATATATATATATATATATATATATATATATATATATATATATATATATATATATATATATATATATATATATATATATATATATTAATTGCACGTCAAATCAGGTAACATACGCCTGAAGAGATTGATATGATCTATTTAATATGACCGTCATCCAACAAATCGAAACCGTCCAAAGCAGAATTACAACATTAAACAAAAAAGCAACAACGAATTATATTTCACTCCGGTAAAGAAACCTTACAATAAAAATGAAAATTACATCCATAGAAGATAAGATCTTAGAAATAAACCCAAAATCCCCTACTCCCAAACCGGCCTTAAAAACAAAATGAGGAACTCATTAATAATAACAGAGGGGAGGGTGATTATAGAGGGAGAAGTTCAAAATTAATGTTCCCTTCGGAAGAATGTTCCAAATTAAGAAAGCCTTTTCTTTTATAATATAAATATTTTGAAGCATGTATTTAAATTAAATTCATAAATTGCTAAAACAAACTTATGTGCATATTATACTGAAACATTCGGAGTTAATTTAACAGAATTATTAAATAAGAAATCTATTAAAATTAAAATATAAAATATTCCAATCGATAAATTCAATTTTCTTATCGCTAATAATATTATCAATAAGAAAAGTAAATGTTGATCTTTTTAGCTAGTTATAAATTCGTAAATCTCATTTATAGGAATCTTTGTCGGTTGTATATTGATAAGGAATTTTTCAATGTGAATGTAAGTTTGGTCAGTTTAAACAATTATTTTCTTCAGTGTATAAATGTCGTATTTTCGCTGATTGGTTCCTTCAAAATGATCCGCATTTAAAATCGTAACGTTGAAACGTTGAAGATGGAGAGGCTTTGATCATCTTCAAAGATTCGATTTCATCGAAAAATCGCATCTTCAGTGATGAGGGCCTCAGAAGCAAGCCATCCTCAACGTTTCACTGTTTGTGCAACGTTTCACGTTTTTGGGCTGACCGTGTAATTCGAGCTCACTTTTTCGAAAATAAGGCTAGTGCAACTGTTACGGTGAATGTATTGTACTACCGTGCTATGATTAATGATTTTTTATGGCTGGAATGGGAAGACATTGATGTAGACGACATAGCCTCAACCAAAATTTTTGAAACCTATATCAACAAAAACACTTGCTTATTATGATCTGTTGTGAAACCAATTGAGTTAAAAGGTAGATTCAACAAACAATAAACATTCAATCAAGAAATATACAAAAGTATTATGAAAAAGTGAAACTTAATTTAAAGTTTTACTGCGACTCTATTATACCTATATCGGTATATATATAGCTGTTTCTATACGAGAATATGTCCATGTTTTTATTGATTTGAAAAACTTTTCGCTGTCGAGATTTTCTTGTTTATTTATTTGTTTTCATTTCTGCTTTCCATCCGATCTAATAACTTTTTTAGCAAAAAATATAGAAAATTGATTTTTACCTTTTGTTATGATTTCCAATAATTTAATTATATTTGTATCGGATTTTGTCCAGGACACATCCAATGTTTGAAAACTTTTATGATTTACAATTCTATTTTGGGAGGATGTTGATAAGGAACAACGATGTTGTATTAAGAAAAGGGGAAACGACAACATTGGGATGCGGCACTGGTTTATGCTGATGGTATCTTCATTATTTGTAATGAATTTGAAAACTCTACAGAATCTGGCGGAGATGTTAATGAGGATTTAATCCTCTAGGATGAAATTAAATCTAAAGAAATGTTCATTACTCTAGGTCAAAAAATTTTTTGATCTACCAATATTAATCGACTGGTGATAAAAAAAAGATGTCAAAAATAATTGAAAATTGTATCGGGAAATATCTAAGTACTGCCGATGCTTTGTCGAGATAATTGCATGTCATAATCTCATGAAGTTTATAATTCTTAAAAGTAGTGCTGAACATTTCTACCATGTTATCTTTATTTAAACTAAGAGTACTCACTTATCTAATTGTTTTCCATCACGCAAACAATTGTTGTTGTTTCCTTTCACAGATTAAGATATAATTGATCATTCCGGGATTTAGCTTGATGTTTTCTGATTTCGTAGTCATTCATCATATGTTGCATTCATCATATGTTATCACTTGCAAGACTTACGCCGATTAAGAAAGTGTCAAGCAATATTCACTTGGCATCGATATCTATAATCGGTGCAATCTTACGTAATTAGTATCGTAATATACCTCTGTATTTCTAATGGTACATCAATCCTCGGTACAACAGGAATAATACCAACTTGCCACAAAATTTAATTCACACGATTACGAAAAAATGTAGTAAAAATGTATGTAGTACAAGGACGGGTGCTTTCACCCCTGTTGTAACTTCACTTCATTGGTGAACTACTTGTCATTCTTCGTGAGTCCGGGATTATCGCTCAAAATTATGCCGACGGTCTGACAGTTTCAGGCAAGCACCTGAATGTCTTATCTGATTTAACTCAACACTCTCTTCCCATTATAGATCAGTTACATGTGAACCCATCTCAAAACCGATTTGGTTATATTTACAAGGCTATTTCTGTACCACCACTCACAGTTCGAATAAGGTTAATAACCCATTGACGTAGGACGCAGCTTGGTGTTTTTCTGGATAATACACTTTATTGGAAGTATCATCTTGATTTTAAACTACCAAAAGCCGCTGATATTATTTGGTAATGTCGTTTTATTAGGATTCTTCCTCAAAATGCTTTATTTTATTTACAAATCGCTAGTTTCCCCAATGCTAACTTATGCTTCTGTTGTTGGGCGGCCAATGATTGAAGTAAAATCTTCAATTGTTAACTCAATATTTGTAAATTATCGATTGTCGGGCTGTTAATGGAGACATGTCTGCAACTTCGCTCCTGGCTATAGAGCTCATTCTCTCCCTATTCCAGTTACAATCCTTTTGTACAGGGCTGCGTTTCGCGTGAGGAATGCTGAGGTATGGTATGCTTTTGCCACTACTTCAGGCCATATATCAACTTCTAATGAATTAAATCGAGCTATACCGGAAATCGATATGATTTTTGATAGGCTTCTGCTTGTTTTTAATTTCCACAAATCATTTGAGGTGGTTTATATTCTAACCATTTGTATTCAGATGACTCTGTCTCTGAACAGAGTGCCGGCTTTGGTTGCTACTGTCCATCGCATGATTTGAGAATCTCTGAAACTACTTTTCCTAAAAAGTTGTTTCACATGATTTATAACACTGGATGATAACAAACTATAAGATCTTTTTCATTATCAGCAGGGTTTCAAATATGCAAAATATATTTAGGTACGGAATTCGACATCGTTCATATGTACACCACGAGAACATTGGCAAGTGTTGAATCGTTGAGCCCAATTTTCGATAACTCAGCCACACATTTCGACGAAAACGGCTCTCGTTTAATATTGGCTCTGAGCTCTCCAACGACATCGGATTGTTGGCATAGACTAATAATTTAATGTTGTCCCATAAAAAAGGATAAAAGTGTTAAATCGCTCAAAGTAGGGGGTCAAACGATATTCTGGATATAACGGGTTCATCGAATTTAGATTTCAATAAGTCGATTGTTAGACCCGCTTGAATGTCGCACCGTCTGTTGAAACTATACAATAATGTCTATTTCATGCAATTGACCAAACGAATAATGTTGCAACCTGTCTCTATTGGCAGTAACGGGACGGTCCAATGACACCACTAGCATCAACTATGAATATGATTTTGCAATGAAATTGGTCATCTTCTCCCAACATTTCCAGAGCCCAATCCTAGAACCTCGCTTCATAAGCTCGAGTGGCTTTAGTTCTTGTGTCACAAGCCAAGATTCTGTCACAAAAATCGCCACAGTGTGGTCAAAGCGATGGCCAATTCTTTGCGTTCGTTTGCGATAGTCGCTTGGAAGTCAGCAATGTTCTCGATCCTTCAACCAATCCGTTGTCTCATTCGCACTGGAACATTCAGCAGCGAATATTAAGTCTTAATTTTTTTCACTAGACTATGAATTGCTTGTCTACTCACTCTTGAAGTTGCAGTCAATGGCTCGAAATTTTTGTAGTAAATTTTAATTATTAGAATGCTTACACTGTTAATTCGAGTGCTTCACCATAGTAAAAATGTTGTCTTCACTGAATGTCTTTAAGAGTGCGTTCACAGAGAAACTTCAAAGTTGCCAAATACGAAACCACGTTACAATCCGATACAAAATAAGTAGATTTCGGTGGAGCTTTTATTCAATATTCAGACAGCTTACGAACTGATGGGATGGAGGGAAGTTAAAAGGAAACTGTGAAAGAGCTGGTAGTATTTCGGCCGTATAATATGTTATAGAAATAGAAACAAACATGTTACATAACGACGATAAAAGTCATTATACTTGCAACTACATATGTATACATAAACATTTTACCATTTTATATAACGAATGCATGCAGAAAATATTTTCATGGTAGCATTTGTTTTTATTGTTTTCCCTATGTTGCTTTCATTAAGTTTGAATATTTAATTTTAGAATTATAAAATAAACACAAAATTATTAATCGAGACGACTAGAAGACAAAAACATCTTTTACAGACGAGCATAATCTTTATATACGTGAAACTCGTCGACTATACAATTTTATTACTATTGTCTGAGTTGTAACGTAAGCCACCAAGGCAAATGCTTTATTATTGTATATTTCACCCATTTCTCTCAACAACAACGAAAATAACAAATTCGAGCTAATATTGAATTTCGAAACAAAACCAAATATTTATTCACCAAATGGATTTCAAGCATTTCTAACACATCTTCAATTCTCGACTATATACGAGAGTATATTTGTCGAGGAACGACAAAGAAAATAATAATGTTAATAATCATAAAGCTGCACACCAATTCACAAAATTCACCCCATCCCTTCCATTTCCAAACTTCTAAAAATTAAATACATTTCCCAACATGCTATGTATTTTCAGTTTGTTGAGAGTACGAGTACATACATACATACACTCGTGCAAGCAACCTTAAAAGGAAAATTTATTATTCCAACTCGTGCGAATTAAAAAAAAAATTAAAAATAAAAATAAACACAAACGAAAATAAAAAGTGAAAATTAGATGTTGAACGAAGTATGATTATAGGAGTTACTCACTTAAAAATAGAAGGAAGTTACTACCCAAGACAACGAAAGAAGAAATAATGACATCGTAATCATAAATTACCCCCTAAAAAATAGAAAACAAGGAAAATATAGACATGATAATGATGCCATTGAATGGAAGAGAGATGAAAATGATTATGCTGATTTTCAGAATTAATTTGATTATATATATATATGATGATTATATCGCACATCAATCTTTCTTAACCGAAACTACATCCCAAATAATTCTAATCACAGTGCATACAATTCATACTCATCGACTTTACATGTTATTCATTCCAACTCAACTTAATCATTACACACGCAGCCGCTCAGAGCATTGATCTTTATAATAAAGACAATTTGGAGGCACATTAGTTCGAAATATTTGTCGAACGAAACCGCAATTAAGAAGTCGAAGCGGGGAACAAATTAAATTCGATTAATATTAAGTTCAGTTATATGAGTTCAAGATATCTTAGCCATAAATATATATCGAATCTCATGAATAAAATCAATACATTAACTAAATCATTATTAGGCCATTATTATAACAATAAACTTAAGACTGTTTCCATAAATCAATATCCAAGATTAAGTTGGTATAAAATACAAAGGAATGAGGTTATCCAAAAAGAAACAATGCTGTTCGTATACTAAATATTGTGAACAATAACTTTTTCGTATATATGCTACACTTTTTTAATCACAATAAATGTACTGTGTCAACATTCTGACTCCATCGGTATCGATTACAAGCCCGATCTTCACACTGTTGCAAGCAATAAGAAGATGCCAGATCGCTCTCTACTCCGTTGGAGACATCGTCACCGATCATCCCGCAGAACGTGACCGAGCCAGCGTACTCGTTGTATTTTCATACACGATATTCGGAATTCGCATTAAATTCCTGATTTCGTCATGCTTTGGGCCATTATTACACGCATGATTCATCTTTCAATGTTAAAAACCAACTTTCGTACTCATCCGTCAAGATCTAACTCTCACATCCATACATGACAACGCGGTCTGATCAACAATTTTAGCTTATGCGTATTTGCAAAATATTTTGATTCCAGAATTGGACGCAGACCAGAGATATCTTGTTCAGGTATTTTGTTTTGGACTCGTTGGTTTGAGACCAACGGAAGCTGAATACAGTTCTAGTGGCTCAAATATCTATTTCACTCCATTGGCATTTAATCCAATCACACAAATTTCATCTGCATATGCAAAAAGTTGATTATGGATTGTCGGAATAAGATATTCTTAATAACCGATTCCTCATGGATCAGTCCAAAGCAGATTACAAAAACTAAACTAAAAATGGCTGATAGAAGTGTGATGGATGGCTTCTGACGTAGTCCAATGTAAACTGTTATCTTGTAGAGCAATAATCAGTCCCATAATATATTGTACCCATCTGAAGTAAACTCAGGCAAAAGTTCGTTTATCCGACATGAATAAATTCGAACGGTAGCAAAAATCGAGCAGTGTGACTAGGATATCATTAAACCTTTGTCCAGACATTGCTTACCATTCAATTTTAAACGGATAAGATTACGGTCCTTCAGTATACTCGTGTGTAAATACCTGTGACATTAACTGGATATAGAAAGTTGTGCTAAATAGGTTACCAATAATATATTTTTAAACAGACGGCCTCTTTTGAATATCACAATCCTTATAATGTCTACTTAACTGCAATGTTCATATTGTTAAATTTAAATAAGTTTTATCTTATTATGAGATGTACCATAATGAGCAATTATTCGAGAAGCCACAATCTAAGTAGCTGGCGTAGACATTTAAAATTTTGACCGAATATAGAAATCTTTGAAATGTGTAATATTCTAGCATATTTCAAGTAAATGATCAACATGATTTGGTTGATTGCGCTTTTTGTCGGTATCTAACTCTCTAAAATTAATCCGGTTGATCTGTCCAGTTTGTTCAGATTCTTTATCGATGAAATTGGATTTCTTCCAGAAATCGTAACATTGTTCGAAGCTTAGTAATCGCCAAATGGACCTACAATCAGTCATAAATACAATATTCCATATAGCCTGCGCCGTTTAAACACTGGACGTCAGTGTGGTATAATGTGATGGGTAATAGGATGTTTCACGAGCTTGCCTGTAATATGTCTCTTTATATTTCTGCAATACTAAAAGTATGAAATGAAAGAAGTATAGTCTTGTGTCATCATTGTTGGTTGAAACTTTTATAACTTTTTAGATGACATTTCGGAGGCGACCAGGGTAACTCTCTTGTCGTTTTATGGCGAGAGAAACCACCCTTCTTTTAATATTTGTAAGACTTTCATTATTTCTCGCGGCTGGCTAGTTCTGGTAACGATTATCTCACAATGCTTTAATTGTATAGTTAACAAAACTTCTTAAGCTGTAGAGATATGCGCTTAAACCGTAAAGGTTTCATGAACTTCGCACCTCACGGTAATGGAACTGTAAGGCCATCCATGTTTCGTAAATATTGTAAGAACGAAACATAAGGCCCATAGAATACTACAACATTACATGGGCTATACATGGCTACGCAGTGGAGGTGACATCGGAAATCTTTGAGTTGGATTTCTCATGAGAAAAGGCTTCCTTGAGCAGTCGATAATCGTATGTGTAAGCTTCGCTTGCAAATAAGCCAACCTGTCAATTGTCTGTGTGTGTACAAATGCCTACTGACGTAAGCCAACCCCAAATAAAGACTCATTTTACAATAATTTGGATAATCTGATGAATATATCAGATAAATCTTGATACCGAAGCAGAACAATGTCTGGAAAGTATTGAAAACCTCGGTTGTCGATGCAGTCTCGAGTTCATTTAAATCACAAGACCAGGAATTTAATGCAAATTCCTGAAACCGTGCATGAAATCAAAGGACAGAGATTACGCTGACTCGGTCATGTTCTACGTGCCGATCCGAACCAAAAAATACAGCGGTATCTAGAGGGAGAGCCACCTTTCGGTAGGCGAAGAAATCGCTGTCGGCGACGATGGCCCTACGGCGTAGAAAACGATAAGGCCTCTTCTGGTTGCTTGTTAATGAACAGCTGACTCGTGATCGAAACCGATGGAGTCAGATTGTTGACACGATACGGTCCAATTCTGGCCTGTTTATCTATTTCCAACGTCTATGCACATTGGGCTGCTGGTCGTGTGGATTCATTTTGATAGAATGTACCTATACCAAACCTATTTCTTCCAAGCAGTTATATTAATTTAATGTGTACATTATTAGTACCTCGTCGCATACATCTCCCAAAATTGGTATTCGCATTATCAGCCGATAGTGGCAATATTTTGGATTCTAATTTGCTTTTCGATATAACTTTAAATATCTGGTTTGAGAGGAGTGTGTGTTGTGTAAGAAGTGGAGCTCAAACCAAAATTTTGATTTAAGCACTACTTGTTACAATAAAATCCCGAATTAAAATAGGATATAGTTTTATTTCATTGTGGTTGGATACGTCGGAGAGAGTAGATACATAAGCTGTTTTTTTAAGTCAAGCAGTAAGATTTCATCACAAGAATTTTTAATAACTGATACAATGATAGCTTCTCATTTTGTGAATTTTGAATTGAAAAATTGTTTAATCAACTTACTTGTGCAATTCATACTTCTAAAACGTTGATTGTGTGAAAGGCAAAAGTTCCTTACAACCGGTTTCTTTTCATCCAGTCCAAATTTTGCTAGGTAATTTTAGAAACTTGTAATTTAAAAAGAAGAACTCGCCGCTTCAAGCTGTATTTTATGCTTTTTAGTTTCTAAATGTTTCGTTATCTCCCACCGATTGCTATTGAAAATTCAGATCGACATATGGTACAATCTTAGATTAATGGACAACTGACTCGTCGTTTTTATCACCATGTTTTACGATGTATGGAAATTCGGTTTGTTCAAAAATTGAAATTAAAAAGAAGATTAAGTAGTACATTAAATAGAAAGGAGTGCAAAAGGAGAGAACATTTAAACAGGAGAGTTCATTCATAAAAAGGAGTACAAACCTCCTAAAAGAAATACGTATGGTCACGTTCATTTATGAGTACAAGCTGATCTGCAACATATGATTTGGGGATCCTTGAAAGTAGAACGATTTGGTATGTTTGGAACGATGTAACAAAGACTAATTTATTTAGAATCCTTTGATTATTTGGTTGTGGTTCTGCTGGCTTCTGTTGGTTTTATAATAATAGGCAGTCAATTACCGGGGTGTCTGTCGCTATACATAACGATAAATGATATTCATTATTTAAACAAAAGTCTTAAAATCATCTACTTTGCAGCTGTGCAAATCGAATCAAAGTATTTTGTAAATATCAATTTAAAGTACTTTTTCTTGAAACAAATTTCTTTAAAAAAAATTATTTTTAATGTTTTAACGTAATAATAGCACTTTTTGTTCGTTCATTGCAGGTTAAAAAGACTTGTATTTAGTACGCACTCGGCTTAGTGGGTAAATATTAAACACTCCCAATAAACAACATTGAGCTACTTTGTTTTTGACGTTTACGTCAAACCTTTGTGTTGTGCTTTTGAGAAATCGTAGTATTTTTTATGTATTTGAAACAATAACAAAATAAATAAAATACCAATTAAATGTAATTAACGTTGTGATATTCTATTAAGTATTTTTTATTTGTAATAATTATTTTAAATTCAATAACTATAGTTTTTTACAAATCTAACAACCATAATATAAAATTATTTTGGTTTTTTTTTCAATTAAAACAAATGACAAATCGAAAATTAACGTGTGTGACGTATTAAAAGCAAACCTTGAATATTACCAAAAATATTAATAAATTAACAACAAGATTAGAATAAACGGAATTGTTTGTAATCCTTTTTGGATAAATACGTTATCTGATGTAATTATTTAGTTTGTTTGAATCATATTAAATATCGTTATAAACATGACTAATATGCGACCACCCAACAAAAATGTACTCCTAAAGGTTGTCATCCTCGGTGATGGAGGTGTCGGTAAAAGTTGTCTTATGAACCGATTCGTTTCAAATTACTTCGACGAAAATAGTTTTCACACAATTGGTGTTGAATTTTTGAATAAAGACATTACGATAAACAATGAAAGGTACACACTACAGGTGAGTTTTATTTATTGCTGCATGGACATTGCATGCCTATGTCTGTTTGTTCGCGCTTTGAACTATTGGGGTCAATGTATTTGTGTTTCGCAAACAGAGTCAAATTTATCAGTCGAAACAATATATTTCGTTTGGAATAAATTAGTTTTATAGAGATCGACCCACGTTAATGAAATTGACCTAAGAATTAATTCTTAATTTAAGAAACACAAGTATATCGTAAACTCAATTTGGTTGTGTAGTTGATATTCAATTTTATTTTTCTTGCAGATATGGGATACAGCTGGACAAGAACGATTTCGAACATTACGTACACCATTCTATCGAGGCTCAGACATTTGCATGCTGTCCTATGCAATAGATGATCGGGATAGTTTTCGTGGCTTGTCTCAATGGCGAGATGAATTTATCAAATTTGCCGATGTAAGAAGTGATCAATTTCCATTTATAGTTGTTGGCAATAAAAATGATGTAGATCCAGCGCAGCGTCAGGTTACGCAGGCGGAAGCAAATCTATGGTGTCAAGAGAATCATATATCAAGCTGGATTGAAACATCGGCAAAAAACTCAACTAACGTGCAGGAAGCGTTTGTGTTGGCGGTGAAGCAGTGGCAGCAACTAGAAAAACTTACCGAACGTGAAATGAGGGCGCAGGGGAACACAGTGGATCTAACGAAGGGAGTAAACTTATCTCAAAATAGTCGCTTTTGTTGTGGCAATTCGAATAGTTTTGGAAAATTGGGAAACAAATCGACCGGCTTAAATACTCAAGAGCAGCTTTAAAATTAATAATTGTAATAATTAAATTTATTTATTAAAATCAAAACTATCATGAATGATTGGAGTGCTTCTAATTCCTAATTTCATTCCAAATCAATTTGTTCTGGTTGTCGTTAGTATATATATATACGCGAATTCAAACGCTTTTATTATAATTATATATCTTAACAGCAAATTGCTACTAATATACATTTTATGGGGTACACGATCGGTTATATTCAAATGAGTTAAAGAGTGCAGGGGTTCACAAATATACATTCCTAAATCAATCAATTTTTATTAATTTTATTTTAATATATATTTTGTACATTTGGCTAATATTTATGATTACAATAATGAATATTTATTTAAAAACAGTTAAAAACTTAATAAAACAATAAGAAAAACTATTTTCAATATTTAATTTATTTAAGTCTGGCAAAATTTTAAATTTATACGAAACTTCACCATTCGATTTATCGAGATAGTTGCAGATCTCAATAATAGATGGCTGTAGACGATATCTGAAATATGTACATGAAAACATTTGTTTAAAGGGCGTTTTTTTTTAATGAACTGTCAATGTCAACATCATAACAAAATTTGTTATTATTTGAATGTACGTTAAAAATCTAAAATGGAATCAACATCGGAAAATGAAGACACAACACCTGTGTCAAATCGTAAATTAAACTTCAATTCATTAACTTTAATGAATAGTAATAGAAAAAGTGCATTTTTGCCATACAAACCAAGTAACACCGTATTAACAAATCTACAAAGGGGCAACACAGAAGCGAACGTGTCCAATGTCGAAATTTGCCTTAGTTTTCATGAAAAATCTGGCCAAGGTGAAATAACCGAGGAGCAAATAAAACAAGAAAAGTCAGTCGACGTTCTTGACAAGTACAATTTTACACCTCTGCATTGGGCAAGTTTCTATGGACAAATTTCAACAGCCGCTTTGTTAGTTGAACAAGGAGCCGAAGTGAATATGCTAGCACCAGATTTGGTGACGCCTCTGTTGCTAGCCGCTGCTGGGGGTCACAATGAAATTGTCAGAATACTATTACAACACGATGCAGATGTTGAACATGCTGATATACTTGGCAATACCGCATTGATGTATGCGTCTGCCGGCAATCATCCGCATACGTGTAATGAAATATTGTTGCATAAGCCATGTATAACGAAGACTAATGAAGATGGTGAGACGGCGTATACATTAGCCATCAAAAATAAATCAAATTTAGCCCAAGCCGTATTGGAAAATCATCTCGTGTCTCTCTTAACAAATATGCGATAATTCAGGCTCCAGGAGTGACATGGTCTAATTGTATATATGTATAATTATATGTAAGATATATTGAAAAATAAAATTACCCTTTATAAACTATATTCCATAATTTGAAACCTTTTGATATATTTAATCGTTAACTATCGTCTGCTATATTGAGGAGTTTAAATTAAAAGATTTACGTCGCACCATCTGCACATTGCATAGCTCCATGCCAGCCTATAGTACTGACATGAAAGATGGGTTGGCCCATAATTCTGCAACCCAACAGAAGGTCACATTCACACCGCCGATCTGATGGAGAAATATCCCTATTGCATCCTGCCCCTATCGGGATTTGAACCCGGTACTTTCGGCTGCATTTGTCATGGCCTTAATCACTGTGCCATTTTGTCGGTTATGTATTTTTAGGCTAGTTACTATTTCTGGTGTAACTTCAAAAATGAAGATCTACAAATTTTCTCTTACGAGTATCAGGAACTCGGAATTCTTGCAAATAACATCAGATGAACTCTAAATATTTTCTAAAAACGTTAATAACAAGACAGTAGGGACCACAAGTAATATTGTCAGTGTACAATAACGAGCCTGGTAAAGTAATAAACGATGAGAGAGAAACTTGTGAGATTGATAAATGGGTACCTAGGTGACAATTTTATCAAAATTAAAATCCCGAATTAATGAAATATAGCGATTTTAGTTTTAAAATCGCTATATTTCATTAATTCGGGATTTTATCTACATTTATTTATTTAGGAACGTGCAATGATTTTAATGCTCGGACTTTACTAGATAAAAGCGCCAAAATTGTAATGATGTTTAGAACGTCATAACCTTGTACATGCAAGTTAATGTGGTATAAACGGACTTTGCTATAAAGGTTTGACTCCATCGGCCATTGCAAATTATATACTTGTATATATTTGGTAAATGCAGGCTTCATGAGGACTTCTTTACCTCAAGGTTCTCATACTGGCCCATGGAATTTAATCAGTTTCATTAACGGAAGCACCAAAGTAATTCATAGTTCTCAGGTTCTAATGTTTGCATTGCAGATTTTTAAAACATGACGAACATCAACGATACCAAAAACTGCAATATGATATCGACAGACTATAGTTGGTGTAATTCAAACCTGCTGAATCTAAATTTCCTTCACGTAGGTCAGTGCTTGACTAGAATTTGTAGTAAATGTTTGGCGCCCCGTGTACAACCGTACATCGATACACTATTTTAACATTTTTGTTATTTTGTCGAAAAGTTCACACCAGTGTTTTTATTTGTTTGAGCTTCGCTCTAATATGAGTTTTCCATGTAAACCTTTCGGCCAAGCTGTAGTTGTTTCTGGAGCGTTTACTTAGCAATTTCCAACTTAATTTATCTGAAGTGAATGTCAAGTTTAATTTAGTGTACTTTTGTTCGTCAGTTCTTAGCCATTCCTCGATTTTAGAATTTTCTGGATTCTGTGCTAGAGTTTTTGTGTGACATCAAGATGGTTGATCAAGATACTTTATTTGCAAAGAATTAATTGGCTGTGTTCTGTGTATACTTTCAATAGTGTACGATCTTGTGGTAACCAGTTTTTTTTAACGATATATTGTCTTTGAAGTTAAAAGATTTAAGTAAAACGTTACACCAATATCGTCATACCAAACTTTGTCAAAGGCTTGTTCAGATCAAGAAAGACAGCATAACAATGTGAGTGTTCAGATTAAACCAGATTTTCTCTGTTACTTGATTTATGAGTGAGTTTTTGGAGATTGACTAAACAGAATTATAGACGTTTTAGCATCAGATTTTTCAGAATGCTAACAGCCATATCGCCTGTTTCCAATTAGCTGGAAAATCGAGTATCAAACGTTAATTCTACGGTAACTACCTATAGTCTAGTGAATTTATTCACGCTTCAGATGCAACACAGATATATTTCTGTCATGACATCGACATCTTCGGATAAACATTTTTAGACATACTGATCCTCCCGGGTCTCTTGCATACATATAATTACAAAATAAAGTCACTGATCTACGTTCTGTCTATTAAGATGTTTAAGTACCACAAGAGTACGTAGAGACATCAAATTACAATAGTTTCTGCAGATCCTGATAGATATTGCAATAGTTCCTGCACTATTAATATGGTTTTTCTATTCCTCGTACACGAATCCGAAAAGAACATAAACTTTCTCAGAACAACTCCAAGTAAATACTTACTCCTTATATAGTCTCTTATTTTGTGGATTATCCTTCATGAAAACCTCTGTAATCGGTAGTTGATGACATCTAATAGCATATAATATTTGTTTGATATTAATATCAAAGGGAAATGTTCATACACACTCTGTATAGGTAAACAAATTTATTTAACTGCCTAGTAAGCGAGAAGTATTTTTGTTTACCTTGCCAATCTAAAGGCCAGTTTGTATGCCTCAGTAAAGACTATAGTTCGTAGATTACAGTAAACTGAAACTCCTTAGCAAACCAATCCTTATCAAAATATAAGGTTTATACTCGTATTTTATCGTACCGAAAGTCTAGCTGCATCAGAACAGAGTTCGCCCAATAACTCTGGTGCTAGCTAGTTTTATTATTTATCACACCATCACAGTAGAAGCGTTTTCTATATTCGCAATGGTCAATGTTTTAGTTGATGACCCGTTATAATTCATATTTAAATAATCTGAACCCACCGTTTTAAAATCCCCAAGTTTTTAACATATGTTTTTAAGTCACCAATCTCCTATATGTCATCGTCTAGCATTGGGTATGAAAGTTTTTATTTTCGATTGGACATGGACATATACAAATTGATTGTTGCCAAATCTATAGAGAACCAAAGCATAAAGATTATGAACTTCCTTTAGCAAAAGTTGAATTTCGTCCATTGTAAAAAAAAATAAACAGATCAAGCCTACTGTAGAGCAACGTATTTCATTGGCACACAGAATAACGAATTTCAGCCGTAATTTATCATATATGTGTCAAGACAGACAAACATACCTGTAAATTGGCTATTTGTTGCCCTTTAGATGGGAGA